>JAJHUR010073302.1:0-16809 GCA_027495735.1 Lutjanus campechanus
TGTTTTCTTGAGGTGAGTTTCAGGATTGGATGTCTTCTCTTCTTGGGCTGGCAGTAGTCATCTTGAGAAAAGTTCACTGCAGACCCAATGGTCTGCAAGGCGCGGTGTCTGGACAGGAGCATTAGCATCCAGTTGTAGCACAATTAGCCACAACTTCAGCATGTTGCTGTGCGACAAAGTCAGCCTGTAAAAGCTGTACGGGGTGTTGCACGACATCCTGTTCTTGCACTTCGGCGAAGCAAAAACACGAACAATTGTTTTCAATAGTTGCAGTAAAACTTTCAGCTGAACTCCGGGACAGCTAACTCCTCTCTGACCGGCTCTCAGCATGACTCCTGTTTTCTTCCGGCAACAAACAAAGATCCCGCGAGATGTCATTACACACAGCAGCAGTAAGTGAAGCATACTGTTGACAGAGATTACACTGGTGATCTGAGCTGGACTGTGGTGAAAAAAAGCACGTTTAATGTACAAACTTTTACTTTTACCACTTTGCCCCGATAACTACCGTTATAACTCGTTTTGCAGCTGCCGGCTGCATTCGCGTATCTCAATACCGCAACAATTTTAAAACGAGTTGCATCTATCAATCATACACACACATACACATGGGGAAATAGGGCCCAGGTTGAAAAATACCGAAGTTATCCTTTAAGTGGGTCTGGAAATTTTTTAACTGTTAATCTTCTCCATGTAAGGAATATGCTTGAATTTGACTATGTTCCTACACAGATGCTTGATTTTCACCAGACTCAGACTCCATAAGTTCATCTACGCAATCACCAAAAATCTTTTAATATTTGAAATGAGACAGCATGCCGTCATATAACAATAAATAATAATAAAATCAAAGTTAACATGCACAATTGGTACAGTTAACAACGTGACAATATACTGTGCATTCAATGGTGTGGGTATAAAGGAAAATTGTAATGTTGCAACTAGGAATCATTGTTTAATCGATTTGTTAATCGATCGAGTTGTTCGGTCCATAAAATGTCAGTAAATGTTGAAAAATGTTGTTCACTGTTTCCCAAAGCTGAAGGGGACATCTTCATATGTCTTGTTTTGTCCAAAACCCAAAGAAACCCAAAGATTTTGTCTGACTGTTACGGAGGACTGAATAAACTGGAAAATATTCACACTTGAGAAGCTGAACTCAGAACATTTTGACTAAGACTAGTGATTAATTTAACAGTTGACAACTAATCAAATAATCAAGCAACCATTGCAGTTCTAGAATACTTTATACTTTATTTTTTGCAGTTGCATTTCTAATAACAATTTAGATGTGCTGATAAATGCTTTGAGAGTAGTTATGAGTTATGGTTAAGTGCCTTGAAAGTGCTTTCATAGTGTTTGACTTTTGCTCAGAAAAAGCTGTGCAAGCCCAGAATAAAAAGTACATACTGATGTTTTGGAAACACTTGCAATGTTTGGACAAATGCAGGATGTTTGGACCTGATACTAATCTAAATTTAGAGAACTAACTGAGATTTAAACAAGCTATCCATTGCTCATGCAGCTATAACATTATACGAAAAATGACACCAGTCAACATTATGTTTTCATCACTTACTGATTTTTTTTATTCTCTAGATCATCTATTACTGTATGGCAGTTATTTTTTCAGTTAAACAATTACTTATTTCAACTAGAAAATAAGAAAAAATATTTCAAAATATTATAGAAATATAATATAAATTTTGCTGAGTCCAAGTTGACTTTTTCAAACACTTTTTTTGTTTGACCAACAGTCCAAAACCCAAATACTGTACATTTAGCGTACTATGAAGTACAACAAGGAAAATCAGCAAATCCTGACATGTCACATCCTCCTGTTTTTAATAGTATTTTTCAGTGAAAATTAAAATTGCAGTGCAAAAATTCATCATTGTAAATCATATTGCAATATCTTTCAAAATAATTACAATGCAATTTATTTATTTATTTATTTTACCATATTGTGGAGCTCTAGTATGAATTTATTTGGATGCTTAAACACATACGTAAGCGCATATGAAACCACAAACCGAGAGAATGATTCAGGAAAATATCAGCTGATACCAATTTCTCAATATATCTGTCTGGATTGCACACATTCCTTCCACAATCAGGCCCAGATGTAATAGCAGGCTCCTGTGTCGAGGCACTGAAACCAGTTTTTGCCCACAACATTGCTACATCACTCTACTGTCATCTAGATGCTGAAACCACATAAAATCACTATGTAGCAAGGGAGTCAGTTAAGACAGAGCTGTCAACACCTGTCAAATTTTGTAAAAATTTCTCAAATTATTGTGAATATGATGCTATTTCCCTTCCCTTCAGGTTTGGCTGGAACCCACAAAACCTGTTGTGAAACAAGTCAGAAGTAAGTGAGCTCAAATATTAGCTCGATAGTAGCACCCAAAGAAGATGCGTGTTTGTGCTCTGCTGATGATCTGTTTTCATGTTTCTCAGGACCAGCAAATACTCTTTTTAGACTGTCCGTGAAATTCTTTCCTCCAGACCCTGGTCAGCTGCAGGAGGAGTACACGAGGTCAGTGACTGTAATTTCCTACTGGATATTACTTTTATCTCATGTCTGTTGGAGGGGCTTTAGAAACTACATAGATTTTTTTTTTCCCTTTTCAGAAGCTCACGATTATGGTTTTCATGGTGCTATAATATTTGTCCGCCCTCTAAAAAATCAGTAGAATTTCAATGGGAGTTTTGAGATTCAAGGCTTTATTTTGTGAAGGGCTTTTACATGACATTTAACTTTGAGAAGAATACTTCTGATAATCCATGATAAGCTCTGGTTCTCTCTATTTTCTTTTCCTGGACATAAACAGATGGACACTAAGCATCTGTGCACTTTTTGTATTTTGTTTTTTTTTTTATAGGTACTTATTCTCGCTGCAGATGAAAAGAGATCTGATGGAGGGCAGATTGATCTGCACAGAAAATACTGGAGCCCTGCTGGCCTCTCACCTTGTCCAGTGTAGGTTTAAGTTGTTATTTTTACCACACTATTTGGTTTGGTTTTTTTTTGATAGAGATGAGATTCTTTATATTGTGCCACATTAATCCAAGTCTCTCAGTGACATCATTTCAATGTCATACTTCAACATTTTTTTTAGCATTATGGTTATATTTCTTTGTGTTGTATTACATGGAGAATTGTTTCTGTTATTTAGCCTATTCACACATATGAATGAGATAAAATAATAGAAAGGCCCTTCAGTGTTAACGTGGTATAAGTGAACAGCACTACTGTAATATTCAGAATGACCCTAAAGTTTAAGTAACACTTCTCTCTTTAACAAAAACTGAAAAACTCCCTTCATAAAGGGAGGATTTATTGCAGGGCTGTTGTATTACTGGAAAACATTTGTTTGAATTTGAATGCGAAGAATTTGTGAATATTTATCATGATAATCAAACAGTTAGTCTTGTAAGAAAGTAATAGATCCAAAAGAATCAGGCACATCGTTCTAATCTCACAAAACTTGATAATTAAAGATATTTTTAAATAGTGATATTGATCTAAAATGCCAGTATTCATACACTCACATTAAATGGACTTTGCTTAATAGACATTTTCCTTGATGTGCAAAGAAAAAAAATAATGTTTTGCTCTTCCTTAAACCACAGCGGAGATTGGTGACTATGATGATGTAGCAGACAGGGACTTCCTGAGGACGAACAAGCTGTTGCCTTACCAAGAGAAGGTGCAGGAGAGAATCATGGAGCTCCATCGCAGGCACCTGTAAGTTCAAACCTTGATTCATGTTGAGCTAAAGCTGAATGATATCATATCATATTGTATTTCTACTTTGATTTATTACCCTGCTGATCTATTTCCTGGTTGTGGTTGCATCTTTTCCTTCATGACACTCTTAACATTTGAATCTTTGATAAACATTCAAAACAACATCAGTTAGATTGTTGACTAGTTTCAATTGAACCTGGAGTTATCAGTCTTTCCCTAAGTCAACATCTCTTCCAGCTGTGGTTATATAATCAATGTAATCAAGTACTATTTATTGCTGCATAGTGTCTCATCCCTACCACAACATAGAGCAGCTGAGTGCCAGGCTGTCACTAGATTGTTCTGTCACAGCTGCTGACTGAGCAGCTCTGCTCAACTCTCTTGTGCACGGTCGATTATATTTTTTCATGGTTTTCAGCTCAGTACAGTTCTTTTTATTTGAAGTTTTCAACTGAAATCAAACTGTGTATTATAATTAAGTCTTTTTTTAAATTTTTTTTTTTAAGTACAGGTAGACAAACAGCAACTTCCTCAGGGTAACAAGAGTACATGCAGTTCATCACTTTCTACTCCTGGCCACATGTTAAGCCAGTTCTAAGCCAGTTTACTGTGACGTGGTCACAGCTCAGTTGAGCACAGGGACTGTTAGAGTTTTGACCTCGTAAACTACAAGCAGGGCCATAATATTGTGGGTTAAAGTGATTATTCCCTGCTCTAAGAATGCAGTGGAAGTAACAAATGAACAGCATCACCACAGCACAACAGAGCAGCATCATTGTGGAACTACAACATGACATTAGACAACATTAGCTGTTGTAAGAAATGAAAAACAATATGAGGTTCACTTGAGCTTATATATACAGACTTTGAGTGAATCTATTGTTTTGACATGTGGATTTATGCAAGCTTAAAGTTTGGTGCCACTTTTTCCAGAAGATTTTTAGCTAAATGTTGAACCAACCACAAATGTTGAGTCATTAACTACGCATTGCTGCTTCCAACCTTTTTAGACCATCTCAAATTCACATCCCACAAAGGGCATCACATGAATTACAATTTTTAGAATTTGTAAACAGTGGCACATTGTTTGCGCTGCCTTTTTAATGTGGCTTTAAACACAAATGTTTAGTGTTAACCATGATGAAGTAACTGAACTGTGACAACTGTGTTCTTCCTAAACAACTATAATGAGAGGGTTTACCCCATCCCACAGCCCATAGTCTCACAAAACCACTTGCTGCACTTTTCCCACCATCAGCCTCCTTGTTAGCACAGTACTATTCTATAGCCAATACGGGCTCTTTTCAACCCACTGTATTAGGCGGCTCTAAAGACCTTTGCTAATCTCTTCCCTTGGTTGCCAGTGTGGAAGCACAAGCGGCGAGTTCCCTGGCCTAATCCCCTGCTCTGGCCGGTCTATTAGCCATAAGGCCAGTGGGGCAGGGGAGGGCCCTAAGGAGATTTCACCGCTTAACGGATGAACAAAATTAGAATGTGGTGATGATTGGATGGATATGTCTTCCTAACATGCTGTTTGGTTGTAATCACATGGTTTTAGATAATGCCTCTGAAATCCTCGAAGTTATAAGAGATTTAAGGACACACTACTCCAGATACGAGTCATGATACAATCGGTGTTGGAATTTCATGTGTTAAATCAAAAGGAACGCTTGCAGAACACACAGCGGGCTCCACACTATAGTTCATGCTCCAAATGCCTGGTTAACTGTAGTATTAACCCTATTGGTTGATGCAACAATTGTTTTACTGCATTTTGGTGTTGTATGGGAGAATCAAACCAAATATTTCAGCATTGTAGATTGTTCGAATGTAAGTACAAGGTGCATAATGGTGAGCATAAGACTTAACAGATCTGCAACAATCATTAAAACTCTATTATATGACACACTGGCAATCAGTGCACAGACCTAAGAATTGGTGTGATGTATTTCCTTTTTTCTCCTTTCAGTTTATTTTGTTATTGACAGGATGTTGCTGTTAAAATAGGAATTTTCAGCAGGTTGAAATGAGCAGAGTTTTTGCCTTGATCATTTTTATCTCTTAGTTTGTCCTGGTTTAACTGAAGGACTCGAGGCAAATCATCAATTTGTTTAGTGCACTTACCAAAAAAATCTTCAGGATTGTAGTCATTTTGCTGGTAATTGGATGTTGTCTGCAAAACTAAAATGAGTTATTTCTTTTCTTGCATAATTTGGTCTAATGAAACCATGTAAAAGTTAAATAAAAGGGGGAACTTGGCCACTTTCTTTTGATTCATAGTTAAGAGAAAATAGGCTCTGATTTTGAACCAGTGTAGGACAGTTTCTGAAAGTTCATCAGTTTCCTACAGTGTATTAGCATTATATAGTCAACCAAAGTGCTAAAATCCAGTAGGACAATGACTAAAATTTGGCATTAATTAGGAAATCAGACTTTTCAGTTTATGTCAGATTGTGAGTGCTGCTCAAATGAAAACCATGTTGTTACTCACAAGTGTTGATGTGTTTTATTGTCTGTTCCAGCGGCCAGACTCCAGCTGAATCAGATTTCCAAATCCTGGAAATTGCCCGTAAATTGGAGATGTATGGTGTTCGTTTCCACCCAGCAGCTGACCGGGAAGGCACCAAAATTAATCTGGCTGTTTCTCATATGGGCCTCCAGGTGTTTCAGGTGACTGTTGCTCTCATGCCAGCTTTCTGTTTTTGTGGACGTGATCCTCAGTCTCTGACAATGTGACTAAATGGTATTTCTCCTTTTCTCTAGGGCAACACAAAAATAAACACCTTTAATTGGTCCAAGATTCGCAAACTGAGCTTCAAGAGAAAACGGTTTCTGATCAAGCTCCACCCAGAGGTTCATGTATGTATTCAAAAGCTGGATGCTATTTTGTCTTGTTTGTCACAGATTACACATCCACTGTGAAAGAGACCAGCTTTACTGTGTGATATCACTGTCTTTTTTTGAATATTTTTTTAGGGCCCCCATCAGGACACACTTGAGTTTATGATGGCCAGTCGAGACCAGTGTAAAATCTTTTGGAAGATTTGTGTGGAATACCATTCATTTTTCAGATTGTTTGACCAACCCCAACCCAAATCCAAAGCTATCCTCTTCACCAGAGGCTCTTCCTTCAGATACAGGTATTACATTCTGACATGAAACAAAGGCATGTCATCTTTAATGCTTGTTGAGAGGAAAATAGGGGTTTATTGTACAATGAAACATTTAAATTATTCAGTATTATAATTCAGAACTCTTTGTTTCAGTGGAAGGACCCAGAAGCAACTTGTGGACTATGTCAGGGAAAATGGAGCAAAGAGAACGCCATACCAGAGGTGTGTTTCCATATACAGAATGTGCTCTGTTTATCGGAAAGACAAGTTGTTTGCCTTACTAATTCTTCTTAAGTATTGACCGAGAAATGTTTCCACACCGCGTTCATCATAATAATTCTGCTATTAAATTGTTTCTTGACTAGGAGGAACAGTAAAATACGAATGTCTGCTCGCTCCCTGGCCACAGATGTGCCAAAACAGGTCAGTGTCTCTACAAGGTTGATATATTTGTGCAAATGACACAAAAAATTCCATGTATTATACCATCATTTATAAACTAATACAATTCTCCTCCTCTTTTATTCTTTCCACTTTCTTTTTCCTCCCTCTGTCTTTTCCATGTCCTGTCTTTGTTACTATGTTTTCAGAGCTTGTCATTCAATGACAGTCTCAGGGCCCCAGGCTCCCCTTCCTCCGCAACTGTGTCCTTCTACCCACAAATATCTAGCATTCTCCCGCGACCTGATCTCCAGCCTCAGCCTCAGCCTTTGTCCTCACTGAGCCAGTCTCCAGCGCCTCCCCAGCAGCAGCAGCACCACCAACATCAGCAGCCTCAGTCCCCTCTTCAAGCCACCAGACCCCCCAGCCCTCCGAAGGAAGAACCCGTCAAGCCTGCTTCCCCACCTCACTACGCTTTTCAAGGTGCCCCTAGCAATCAGGCAGCAGGACACTGCAGCCCCATGTTCGTGTGTGTAGAGAGTGGTACTTCCCAATCACAGCCCTCCAAAAATGGCAATGAGGATAATGAGCACGGTGGGAGAAGGGGAACCGGGTGCTCAGTGGGTGGGGGTGGAGGGAAGAGGAAGGGGGTTCTTACACCTGAGGCTTTTGAGGCGGAGCTTTTGCGTACAAAACAGAATCCCTTGTTCTCAATGTCCAACTCACCGCTGCATGTCACCGAGGAGTTCATAGATGATGATCCCACTGAGATTTCCTTTTATGGTGGGGGGGCCGAGGCCTTCTCTTTTGGGCTTGATGATAAAGTAGATCAGTTTGATTTTGTTGAGGGATCTGACCTCAGCAAAAACAGGATCTTCAGTGTGGGTATTGAAGACCTGAATGGGAACACTAATGCCTTCCCTGATAGTATTGTTGGTCATTCCGAGACTAGCTCATTGGTTAATAACCGCTCCGAGTGCAGCTCTCTGGACAACCTGGGGCTCAGCTCTGCTGGCGAGTCCATGTCAGTGGGTTATGGAGGGAATGACTCCTCCTCGCTTCGCCTGCCAGGCTCTGACATCCAGTCAGAGGCCAGCTCGATGGTCAACTTCCCAGCATACTCTGTGCGATCTGAGAGCAGCTCTGCTGTGCAGTTCAGTGACCTGGTAGAGCAGCTCGAGCAGCTCAGCTACCCACCCACGGCCACTGAGGGCTCCGGAAACGGCAGCTCGGATTCAGACTCCGACTGGGGCTCTGACAGCGTCCTTCCTCCTGAGCAGAACCTGTTTTATAGTAATCCACTGATGGGGAGCAGTGGAATTGAGGGTTTCCTCCTACAGTGCCACAACCTGCAGGCCCTGGCACTTGCAGACCCCTCTGGGTCCTCCCATATCAAAATGTAAATCACAAATTTTTTTAGCACTTGTGGCCTCTGTTGGGGCTGTCCAAATTATAGAGAAAACACTTAAACGTTGTAATTAATAATGACTATAAGTAGCAGCAGCATAATTCACTCCGTAATACAATTTAACTTTAGTCTCAACAACACTTTCGACATTCACTGTGCTTTTGTCATAAGAGATAATAACAAAGATGGCTGCACCATGTGAAACTGTAAAGCTGATAAATTTACTGCTGGTGTCCGGCTTTCTTTATGTTTGTACTTGGAGTTATTTTCCAACAGTCCGCACTCCCCATCTGCGCTGATGCACATTTTTATAGTGTACGCTTGTTAAATGTCACATGCTTTCTTTTTGAACTCTGCTGAGAAGTGGAGGAAAACATCTGCTGTTCCATATGTTGGTTTCCTGCAGCAGCAACTCTCTTCTTTTTGTTTGTGTCAGAGATTTGACCTGGTGTACCCCTGCCATGGTCAGGTTGTGGTGCTTTTTTTTTTTTTTTCAGATCACTCCTGTTGCCTCGTGAAACTTGGCTTGCTAAGTTTTGGCCGTAAGTTTCATGAGGTTCTTGAATGAAATAGTCTCTGTTTGTCTTTTCCAGTTGTCTTATCTACAACATTCAGCCTATTTTTAGAGCAGATGTTTGCTCTACATGATTATGCATTTTTGGATAATCCCTCAGCCATGACATTTTGTGCTTTTATTTTGGTAGCTTTATATCTTTTTAGTACACATTTCACGTCCTTTAAAACACTAATGTACACATTAGCATAGGAATGTCTTGTTAGAGTTGCTTGCCTTTTGCTGAATACATTGTAATTAAACTCAGGATGTTAGAAAAATATTTTTCTGCATCCAACTTCCAATTTGATCACCTGGCTTAATAGTTTCAATTTAAGGGATAGTTTGGATTATTTATTGTGGGGTTATATGAGGTACTTATTGATAATCAAGTGTATTAGCTACAGTTAATGCTAATTGGGACACTCTCAATTTGGAAAATCAGAGAGGGGCACCAGCACGGAAACAAAGAAATATTTTGCTTTGGACGTGGTCAGCAATAAAAAGCCTTAAAAAAAATGTCCACCTAAAAAAATCAATACACGTTTAAGTGCATGCCATATCTTTTTCTGATGTGAAACTTCCATAATATGAGCAAAATATTGCTCACTCCAAACCAGTCAAACTCCATGGGGGAAATCAGTCATTTTACCTCGCAGAACATGGGAGTAGCTGGCCTACCACGGCCTCGATCTGTTTATTTGTGTTCTTGTTTGACTTAAGTGTTTTTAAAAGATACGATAAGAACACAAGCTAACAGATTTCACAATTATTAACTGATTTCACCCATGGAGTTTGGTTGGTTTGGAGAGAATAGTATGTGGCTTATATAATGGCAGTTTTCCTGTCGTAAAAGGCTGTGTAACTGCAAAACGGTGGAGCTATCCCAAATATAGCTTACACTCAAAACGATAGTGTTCTTGTTGTTTTTTTGTTTAATTTTCATAACTGGCTAAAATACCTTTTGTTGCCGACCATGTCCACAGCAGTACATTCCTTAACTTCTGTGCTGGTACTCCTTTCTGCTTCTCCAAACTGTGGGTGTGCCGATCAGCATCTACTGTAGGTAGATGGACCCCACTTCAAATAATCCAAACTACATCTTTAATGGAACAGGTGTAGCTTATTAAAGGACATTTGTAAGTAATGATGATGATTTCTACCTATATTTTAACTATAACTTTGACCAATAAGTAAGCTTAATTAAAATGTGATCTCTTAATTACAAAGTACTTAAATATTTAACTACTATTGTTATTACCAATAGTAATAATAATCATCGTTTGGCTTTAAATTCTCAATCCATAGATGGTACTTCTTGCAGTGCAGTGTAGAGTTTTCCAGTAGATGGTGATGTAATCTTTAATCATTCTCTAATCTCAGGGTAAAAATAAAACGGAAAGTCGTCCAGGTTCAGTGATCCTCACAGGCCTCCTGTATTTAAAAACAAACATGCCATGGAGACACTTTTCTATTTGCACTTGTGTGCTTTACTGACATCTGCTGGCTGAAGTAGTTGTCAGCATTCTTCACGTCAGACTAGTCCACAGCATGGACTATAGTAGGTTCATGATGTCTGAAGGATAAAAAATAATTTCACCAAACAAAATAGACACCAACTAACATTTTAGCTTTATGCTGAGCTATGTTGAAGAATGTAAGCAGTGTACTAATGAGCCATTAAGTACACTGTTAACACCACTTTCTATAAAATGAATGTATTATCTTACATGTATTGTAAGGCTTTGTGTAGTAAACAATGTATAATAGTTTTTGACACGGTCGTACTTCCTAATTATTAAAACTTAGAATGCAGAGCATTTAGATGTAGCGCTTATCATCATCATCATAACATTGGGAACCATCAATGTTTGTAATTACCTGGAAACCCTTTGAATATAGTAGGTAAGGCTTATATCGAGGCGTCCGTACACGATTAGAGATTGATGTAGCTTTGTCTCTTTTCTACATGTTTTTGGGGTATCGGCATTAGCTGTCTTCGGGGTACCAACTTCATGGTAGTCTGTTTGTTGGAAGGAAACAGGGGTCTTTTGCACATTAGCTATGAATTTCTCTTTTACATTAGCTGGACTTGTGTTGTGTTGTTTTTAAGTGTTGGTATAGGAGCAATAGATTGCTGTCGTGTCTTCAGTCACTAACATACTAGCATGCACAAAGCTTTTTGTTTTTGTTTTGTTTTTTGTTTTTAAATCCAACCGCCAGGCCTCAGAGATTCATCTGTGGTACCTGGTCTCGTCAAATCTGCCTTAAAACAAATTTACTTGTGCCATAGAACACGGAAAACTAATACTGGAGTGTTATCCAACTAATCGATAGTATTTTGTTAATTGCTTGATGTCATTTTCTCCTCAAAACTTGACTTGCCGAGTTGGATTTTGATATTCCTCTCATTTTAACTCACTTAATCTGCTTGCAGGCAGACTTCACCTGGCTTTTGCAAAGTTCACTCTTCTTTTTGTCTTGCACTGCCGTGCCTTAAAGCACTTACTTTCGCTCTTTTCATGCAACATGTTTTCATGGTTGTCTCAGGTGTACGTTCCTGATATTTTTCAATAGCGTTGAATGTTCCCAGCGAACATCTAAGGGGCTATATAATAAGAGGGTTCCTCTTTAGTAATTAAGAGAGAAATACTCACTGGTTCTCATTGTCATTTTGAAGGATGGCATGTAGCCATTTTTTTTTTTCCCAGAAACCGTTTAAGAGTGTGGAACTAGGGCTGGGCGATATGGACAAAATCAAATACCACAGTATTTTTGACCAAATACCTCTATTGATATTTATTAATATTGTAGGGATGACTATTGGTGCACAAAATATTTACCCATGATAAATAATCATGATTAATGTGGATATAATGACTAAGTGAGTAAAGGCAAAAGAAAAAAAGAACAGCTTGATCAGACTGGTGAGTTCATTACATCACTTCACTGTAATGCACCCTTTAAAAACCAGGAAAAGGCAGTACTTATGCCTTATCACAATATTTAAAATGTTTCAGACAGTATTAAGTATCGTGTCACAGTATCAGCATCTATCGATGTATTGCCCAGCCCTATGTAACATGATTTTGTTTCAGGTGCCATCAGTTACCGAAACAGACCATGTACAGCTGGTCGATCTAATTAAGGGTTTGTCTCAATGACTTTTTTTTTCTTATTTTTGCCTTGATTCTTTTTCTGCCATGTGATTCTTCCCACATCTCAACTAAACATTTAATTAATAATGACGGGGCTGACACTTATAACCAGCTAAGCTAACTGCACTTAGGAATCAAGTAATCAACACTTAATCTTGAACATGTATATTGACTTATTATAAACAACCTGTACTTAATGTTTGTATGTTTTTACTCTCAAGAATAAAGTAATCACTTTTGGGTACCATGAATGTCAGACTTAAAATTCTTTTTGGGATGAAATCAAAGACGCAATGGTGATGTAATTTCTTTCAACTGCTTTAACAGATACCCTGGTGGTGTTACACATTCTTTTAATGGCCAGAATGAAAGATTGTGCACGGTCCAGATCATTTAGCTCTGTCTTCAGGCCCAAATCTTACGGCAGTGCTGCGGATATGTGAAAGGAGAACGAATCCCCCGAGTTTTAGGGGGTTAAACTCCGATATTGTGTCATGATTTTCCAAATAATTTGAAAACTAAATGAAACTGCAGGAAATTAGTTTCACATGCAGGAGCTCCAAATACTCCAAAATGGTCTCTGTTGACTCCCGAGCACTCCTCTGCTCAGCCAGTCCTTTTATATTCTGAATGAGTGGACCACACGTCCTTCTGGAGAAGTTAAGTATCCTTTTTACTATGGAGTGCTCTTCAGTTTAACAACATCAGGAAAAGAAGAGTATATGCAGCAAGTAAACACACTTTCCCTTTTTATATCTGAGGCGACAGACTTGTGTGCTGTTGGGGGGGTTGGGTCGGACTCGTACACAAGGTTCCTCAGCCTAATTCCAGCTGAGTGTGTGTGTGTGAGTGTGCTCCCTGTTTGGACAGGCTTTGTGCCAAGTCATTCCACAGCAAACCCTCGTCCTCCCGCTGTGGAGCCCAACGTCCGCTCTGTTGATCCTCTCCTGTCATTCCCTGTGGGGCCCTTCAGATAAACTATAAACAACTATTTGCCCTCCAGACGAGCCGCATTCCTGATAAGTTTTCGCGTGAGCAATTATTTCCGGGTCGAGTAGTGACTTTTTTTTTTTTCCCTCTCACTCAGCCTTCCCCCACTCCTTTTTTTTTCTCTCTCTCTCTCTAATAGAAGTGGAAGAACAGCTGTGGTGACCTGTGACTCAGTAAAGAGGATAGTTCAGCGTTTCATCTGCTTGTTTTGTCTCTTGATTTGTTGTGCAGCAAAGCTCACAGGCAGAACAAAAGCAGGAGAGCCAGTTCTGTGAAATGGACCAGGGCTCGTATAAGTTGGCAATGAATCATTTTGTCCTTCTTGTAGAGGGCTCTGAAAACAATAGCAGGGGAAAAAATGTGGGAACCATTACTTTCCTTGGTCTGCTCTGCCGTCTCCCCTTTCATTTGTGGCCAATGTGTGTGATGAACCGTTCCACTTGTTTTTGTTCAAAATGTACACCACTTTTCTGAGAGGAAATAAGATAATTGTGGAAAAACAGGTTAGGTGAAGATGAAGCTTACTGTGATATTTGACTGTATTGTAGTGCAGTTGTGTTAAGTTCCACTACTTGTAGAATTGTATAGATTCTTGACTTTAACTCCACCCATTTCTAAAGATCATGTTTGTCCTGTTTGGGCAGAGTCCATTAACCTTTGTGATTGCATTATTGTAAACTTTCCCATCCTCCTGGCACTAAACTTATTTTTGGATTTTATTTATTTGACCTAAATGATTTTAAAACAATGATTTTATACTTTTTTTTAAATTTCTGTTTTCCCTCTTCCACAGATTCAGTCGTGGACAGCCCTCAGCTCTCGCCCTTTAGCCCCAAAGGTCCCTTCTGCCTGTCGCCCTCCTTCCAGATGTCGACCCTCAGCCTGCCGGGCCAGGCCCCGTCGCCCTTGCAAAGCCCCATCCTGAGCGAGGTGGGCAGCAATGCCAGGCTAGAGGAGGAGGAGGAGGGCAGGAGGAAGGTACACTGCTCACATGCCACCCTTCCACCCCCCGCCTCACAATGGCCCCTTTTAAAGAGTAGAAATCACTGAATCCAGACTTTCTTCTAACATTTTGTTGAGATAATAGAGGAGGAGGAGGAGGAGGAGGAAAGGTTAGATTATTCTCATGAATACAATGTTTTCTATCACTCGTTTTGAAACTTCTGTCCTCTTTTTCCTCAGCGATATCCCACCGACAAGGCCTACTTCATTGCCAAAGAGATTCTGACCACAGAGCGGACGTACCTGAAAGACCTCGAGGTCATCACTGTGGTGAGTTTCATTGAAAAGCACTTTTTCATGATTTAGATTTAAAAAGAAGATGTACAAATAAGTGGTCATTGTTAAACCCCTGGACTGTATGTGCTTTTTTTGAATGATGTGAAAGCATTACGGTAAAAATGTAAAAGCTAAATAAAACAGCCAAGTGCATAGAAATTTTAAAAAGAAAGGAAATAACAAAAATAATTGAGTTTTGGACTATTGTTTGGGCCAAAGAAGTAATGTTGAAGTTTTTCACATTTTATGGACTAAAATTATTGGCAGAATAACTAATAATGGAAATCATTGCTAGTTGTGGTCCTAAATAAAAGAAAATAACAAGTGTAACAATTAAAATACTGACAAAGCAAAGCTTTCTATGGAACCAGGCTCTGCGGGTCTAAAGATTTCTACCTACATGAGTCTCATGTTTATCTGTTAGAGCTGGGTACCATATAAAACTTTCAGTACTAGTACCCTTAAATTGATGCTGATACCAATAGAATACTATATTTGATAACTTTTTCACACAGTGCAACTGTCCACCCTAAAGTTTTCTTCATGCTTTATTTGGTGCTTCATCATTTCAGTCAGTTTTTCCTGAATCCTTCCTCATTTTATTTATTTATTTTTATCAGACACCACAGGTGTGTAATTGAGCCATACCTTTGAATGATTTGGTGGCAAAATCATACAAATAGTCATTGTTTCTAGATCTGGGTACAGATCAAACATAAGTATGGTTTGACTGGAGAAGTTTCGATACTTGGTACTGGGTTATTTCAACAGATACCTTAAAGGTATTGAGTAGCTGTTATCTGTCACACCTTTTATTGCTTTTGTTCATCGTCTGCGAATATATCAATTCTTCATCAAGTCAGAGAAAGTAAAAGTCATGGTTCAGTCATGAAATCGTGGCACATTATGGACCGGAAGAGTCTGTCAAATGGGACGGTAGTTGATAAGTTTTTACCACCATCTAATACTGATTCTAGTCGGGGACCTTTGCTGTCACGGCCCTCTCTCCTCTTGTTTCTTCGCTGCTTTGTCAATGTCACATGAAGGCAAAAAATACCAGAAAAATACACACAAAAAAGCAGCTTAGCTGATTGCAGGCAGCAGTGGAGATGACTGTTGGACCAGAAAACAGAAATGAGTCGTGCTGCTCTGTGTCCTACCTATCCTATCTCAGTTTGTAAAATTTTATAGACTACCATTACCTTGTATTGCTGTGTACAAATTATGCAGCTTAAAAAAGTGTCATGTCAATGATTGAAATAATCAACATTTCAGAGGCAGTCTTACAGGACACCTTCAGGTTTAGCAAAACTGCAAGAACTTTTAGCCAGAAAGGACAATGGCAGAGACCAGAATATTTGATAATGATTTGCTTTGGATGACCTACAGTGTCTTGGAAGATTTTGCAGAATGATGCTTTTGAACAGAAAAGAAAACCAAAGAGTTTTCGAATTTGAAACATTTGTTTGTGTAAAAATTCTCAGCAGGATATTACTGCTTTTTTCTTTATTGCCTTTCATTCTCTCATGTCTACATACCAGTCTGTATATTAAGAGAGTATTATGCATCAATAGTCTGTTGTCCTTCTCCTGCTCGCAGTGGTTCCGCAGCGCTGTGATCAAAGAAAACGCCATGCCTGAAGGCCTGATGACCCTCCTCTTCTCCAACATCGACCCCATCTATGAGTTCCATCGAGGCTTCCTTAAGGAGTTAGACCAGAGGCTGGCTCTCTGGTGGGTGCTTCTTCAGTGTGTCCTCCGTGTGATAAAATGTGTGGAAGCCGCTAATGAGACGATAATAAAGACAAAATCTGACAATCTTTTTCCTCAGGGAGGGGCGCTCTAATGCTCACGTCAAAGGGGACTACCAGAGGATTGGTGACGTGATGCTGAGGAACATGTGTGCTCTTAAGGTGAAGATGCTTAGCTAGCTCTCCTTTACATGTTTGACTGGCCGGTAGAACATCCTGCATTTCATGCTGTACGCATTTATCATCCTCAGGAATTCACCAGCTACCTGCAGAAACATGACGAGGTGTTAACAGAGCTGGAGAAAGCTACCAAGAGGCTGAAGAAGCTGGAGACGGTCTACAAAGAGTTTGAACTGCAGAAAGTCTGCTACCTGCCCCTCAACACATTCCTGCTCAAGCCCATCCAGCGCCTCATGCACTA
>JAJHUR010073303.1:0-20163 GCA_027495735.1 Lutjanus campechanus
ACCTGTAGATAGTCTTGCTCACTCTTGTGACCAAAGGTTTTCTTAGTTCTAAATGGACCGTCTCTGTTGAAACCTCGCGCTTCGTCCAAGTAGCTGCCCGCGGTTGTGCCTGACTTAAAATCCGCGCGGCAAAATGTAAGAAAATCGGCCGATGCCGATTGATTAAAAAATAGCAAAAATCGGCCGATTTAATCGGCCGGCCGATCGATCGGTCGGTCTCTAGCCTAAAGGTCTGTATTGTACTCTGTATAACTGTGGCATGCCCTTGGCTTACCAGCCGCTGTTGCCTTTTGGCTGTTGACGATAAAACTGTGTCCTGCTTTCCTCAACATCCTGGGGAAAAAAAGCTCCCTGGCCATTTAGTGAACTTTTGATGAGTACCATTTAAAGGATTTTGATGAGTACCATTTAAAGGAAGTTAAATAATGGGGCCAAAAATAATATGAGGACATTCACAAAACTATTTTCCAATGGCGCCTTCACATACAATTTACATAATTTTCACCTAATTTAAAACAAGCTAAATCAAGGTCATTGCATATGAAGGGTTTCTATTTGTATTGAAGGGGCTGAGGTCAGTCGAAGTTACTTTATACATAAAAAATTTGCCACATTCATTTATCTTCACCAAAGGAACAAACTCAACCCTGACTGTGGCAGAAACCCAGCTATTGAGGGCTTCATCTGGGCCTAGTCAGTTGGTATAAGCATCAAATATCATTTTTGTCAGGAGAAAGCAATCACTAGGGAGAGTGTTTACTGCCTATCCATTTAAAAGAGAAACAAGTTTTCCTTAAGCCTGCTGCTTTCTGCATGGTTAGTTCCCCAATGCTGCTCTAATGGAAGGCAACCCACTCTGCCAGTTCTCAGCAGCGCTAACAGCAGTCTGGTGTGGGGAGAGGGAAGAATATGTTGTGGACGAAGTGCTTCAATGCTCCTCAAAACAAACAAGCCCGACTTTAAACTGAGCAAATACTTGCTCACCATAGCATCATTAGTGAAGGGGGTAAGATGGGTAGGGTGTAGAGCTCCAAATATTAATTGACTGTTAAATTAATCGCCAACTATTTTAATAATTGATTAATTGTTTTTTCAGTAATTAGTTAAATAAAAAATATCCAAAATCTCTGACTTAAGTTTCTGAAATGTGAATATTTTCTGGTTTCTTTAGTTCTCGCTGACAGTAAACTGCATATCTTTGGGTTGTCAACAAAACAGAAACACATTTGCGGACGTCATCTTGGTCTTTGGAAAATGGTGATCAACATTTTTTTTAACCAGTTTCTGACATTTTATGGGCCTAACAGCTGATTGATTAGACTAATCAAGAAAAGTATCAACATATTAATTGATAATAAAAATAATTGTTAGTTACAGCCTTAGTAGGGTGGCTACAAAGTAAACTCATTTATAAGCCAATGTCTGTTCTCCCCACTTTGTCAGATATGTCTCATGCAGAGATCCACACACATTCTCATGCAGAGATCCACACAATTCCACATTTCAGGACTGTGGGGCTGCAACAATTAGTTGATTAATCGATTAGTCAATTGAAGGAATATTAATTTTCAACTATTTTGATAATCAGTTAATATGTTCGGTCATTTTTCAAGCAAAAATGTCAAACATTTAATGGTTCCAGCTTCTTAAATGTAAGGATTTGCTGCTTTTACTTGTAATTTATGATAAAATGAAGAGTGTTTGAGTTTTGGACTGTTGGACAAAAGAGGCAATTTGGAGACGTCACTTTGGCTCTGGGAAATTGTGGCAAGCATTTTTCACTTTCGACATTTTATAGACTAAACACTCAGTGAATCATAAAAATATTCATTAATTGATAATGGAAATCAGTTCAGCAGTGTATAAAATTATTACAGGTTGTTGTGAATAACTGAATTAATTTCATAAAACCAGTTTGACTCATTTACATTGGAATCAGAATTAGAGTAACAATTTCTGGTGACTGTTTTAATGTGCATATTCATCACAAGCCTGTGAATTTATACATATGGAATTAGAAATAAGTTGTGACTTTTAACTGACTAAAGGCCTACCCATATGATCAGAATATGTCAACCAAGAATGATTTTTTTCCAACTTGTTTTTTAGTTTGGAATCCATCCAGACATTTTTGTGAATTTAACATGTTTATCTATTTAAGTGGACTTTGTCAAGCAGATTTCCTCTGGCAAATTCCTGAGAGACTGCTTTTGATAATAACTTCGTCATATGGCTCTTCCAGACGTTCAATTTTAATTGGACTTAATGGCTGTAAATTTAATTTGTCCCAGCAGTGTGTTTGTCCACTTTAATATTATGGTCTAAAATGCTGTCTTATTGTTGAAGTCAAAACAATAAAAAAGTCTCAGTAGAGTCATATCCGCGAATGAACCACTGAAATTTGCTTTATATCATAGATATTTCATTTATTTACTTTTCCATTCCTTAGTCTTATTTTCAGATTATATTATGAATGTAAAGGCTGTTGAGTTACTGTCATACTGTAATCTCCTGTTTTGAAAAGCAAAATAAAAATTTTAATTACAAAAAAATTGCTGAAATTTACTTCACATCACATTTATATAATTCACATAATGCTTTGATTTAAATTTCATATATGGCCCCCAGTTGAGAATTCAATTAGGTTTTGCCTCCTGCTTCATGTGAGAAGAGAAATCTTTCTCAGGATTTATGAAACTAACTGTTTAAACAAGTGATTGTAATGGTTAAGTGTGCGACATATGTTGGAAAACATTCCAGTTATTAGGGTTTTTAGTAAATTGATGAATTAATAATCCACAGGAACACAAGGAAAATGCATAATTGGTGTAATTTCCTTTTGAATATCTTTGTCCCTAAAAATGAGTAGATGGCTTGCAACAGATAAAACCATTGCAGCGTTAATTGCTGAAATTGGCTCTACAGGAGGCAGTTTCACAAACAAAAACATACATAGACACCTACCTGTAAATCATACGCGCACACACACAGCCAGAAAAACAGATTTTTTTTCAAAGGATGTTGTCAGTAGGAGAATAAGCAATGGAGACACCACACGTTTGTAACCTGCCAGGACCGATCCCCCCAGCCTGTCTTCAAAAGCAAATGAAGAGTCTTAATAAAGGCTGCCATAACATGAGATCTTTTTAAGTGAGACACCCTCCCTCCTTTACCAGTCTACCCCCCGTGGAGCAAAAAACCTTTCTTCACCAATCTCATTTCCACCAATCAATAAACTTAGTCTTCTGAAGACAACCATGCAAAGCCACGGCTCTGCTCCTTTTCTTCCGCTCAGTGCAAATTAGAAACAAACATCACACTCTTATTTATGCCAGGCTCATTAGATGCTGCTGGTCTAAACAATATTCCAGAATAATTCCTGATTTAGATGCAAAGTTGTTGAACTTAGCAATTAACATTTTCGTGGCATTTTCTTCCATCTGTGATCAATAGTCATTCAGGTTATTACATGTAAGGTCTCAAAAGAAGGAGCTTGTTTTGCAGGTTACAAGGCCAGATTTTAGTCTTTAACAGTTCACTAGTCATCAAAATGAAAGCCGAAATATTCAGTTTCTATAAGCAGAAAAAATGTCTGCTCAGGTGTAGGTGTGTTATATGCAGAATATGTTATTTGCTTGAGTTTTGTTTGATATATATATATTTTTATGACTAGTGCAAGTGTTGGGCTGAGACTGTGTCAGTGAAGACCAGATGGTGGAGCCAAAAACTCAGAAGAGAGCAGCTCTGACTTCTAATTTGTTCTTCCAGTAGCTCTGTAGTTTGTAGTGTCTATGTGTGTGTGTTCAACTGTGTGTAGGTATGTGTGAGTGCATGTGTGTAAAAAGCATGTGTGCATGTGTGTTTACCCTGGACTAAAAACACTCACTTGAGAAACAGAGAACAGGGCTCATTTTCTAACCAACCCCGTCGGCTGGTTCTGGGCTATGGATGAATAATGGCTGAATTCAACTGTGCTGAAACAGAAACACATTCCACACACTCTGCAAAGCTAATAGCCAGAGCAAAACAACCACATTTGAACATTTACAATTAAGAGAGCTCAGTGATTGAATATCCGGGTGACTGGTAAGTCACGCCTTGGAGTGAGATAAAATGCTGCTCCTGGATATTGCTGAATGCTTCACAAAACCCTAACTATGTTTTAGATGTGCCTCAACAACACTGGGAAATGAGTCAATTTGACAGGGAGGCAACATTTTGTTTGCGATGAGAGAGCATAGGGAATATAGGCCTTGGCATGTCTAGAAAGAAAATTTCCATAATGGCAACACATGCTTTAAAAAAAAATCAGATTCAACCAGATATTACAGATAAGAATTCCTTGTAGGTAACTGACTTGTGAGTATAAAAAAATCTACAGATTTTTATTGGCACTATTATAAAGATTAATAAACATATGAGGTACATTCTTACTTTTAATTCTTTGAAATATTCTTATTATCAAACAAAACAATTATACACATGTTTATATGTCAGCTTTTGGCAGCATCAGGACAATAATAGCTTTTTTCTAGAGCTGCACAGATTAGTTGATTAAACGATTAGTTGTCAACTGTTAAATCAATCAGTAATTATTTTGCAATTATATCAGTTTGAGTAATTTGTCAGAGGAAAATGTCAAAATTGTCTGATTTCACCCTCTTAAGTCTGAATATTTTCTAGTTTCCTTAATACTCTATGACAGTAAACTGAATATCTTCGTGTTTTGGACAAAACAAGACATTTGAGGACATCAACTTGGGCTTTGGGAAACGGTGATCAACATTTTTCAAAATTTCTGACATTATATGAACCAAACAACTAATTAAGAAAATGATCAACAGATTAATAGCTAATGAAAATGATCATGCATATCAACCCAACTTTTTCCATCATTTTGCAGCTCATTCATCTGCATTTCTAGTGGGCGTCAATGAGGTTTTACACAATTTTCCAGATTCTGCTCATATTGAGTCTGTAGCAATTTGGTCTACAAGGCAGCCACAAAAAACATGAAGATACTGAGTTGCTGAGGGAGCAAAACCTCGTAAACTCACCCTGCCTCCACTGGGCATAAAATAGACATATTTTACATTAAGACTCCCACCTGAAAATTCTCACTTAGAGGTCAAGTGGGAAAAATAACCCTGAGTAAATCTTAACTTTCAATAAACTTACTCTATCCTGTAGTAGAATAGAAGTGCAGCACCATGTGGATTTTTATATTAACATATCATTAGTCAGCTGTGTTGACAAAACTACAAATGAGCACACCTAATGAATGAAACCTCTTGGAGATATAAAATCTGGACAAAGAGAATGAGCATCTGGAGGGTCCACACTCTTATCGTGAATCAAAGGGAAATTTGTATGGGGATTAAATGGAATTTATAGGTACCATTCACCCCAAAATCAAAATTACTTTTTTCTTTTTTTTTTTTTTTACCTGTAGTGCTATTTATCCATCTAGATCACTTTTGTGTGAGTTGTGATGTTGGGAGGTATTGGTCATAGACTAATATTTTGTATAATGAAGAATCTCACACAGTACAAGTTATTTGATTTACAAGAGGATTTAAATTTAAAGTCAAATTGGGGTTACGAATTTTGAACATTTTCCATAAGTTGAACAATGTTAACAATAGACTGGTTGATTAATCATTAACAGTCAATAAGCTACAAAAGACAGGTCTTTTTCTAGTTTAAGTTTTATTTAAACATTTCTAGTGGCACATTACTTATGTGAAACATGAATTACGAAGCGCAGACAATTTAAATAAACAGAATAATAAAATGAACTTCTCACTCAAAACGGCTGCTCTTGTCCACCTGCACTTATTCAACAAATGTTTCAAAACAATGTCAAATAGGGCATAATTACCTTCGTGCTCCAGAGAAATGGAACACAGCGCAAACATTATTGATTAATAAAATGTTAATTGATTAAATTCTTAACTGCAATTAGCCTAATCAATGAATGATTAATTGCTACCATCCCAAACTCAAACAGGATTTTCTCCTCAACCATTTTAAATGGCATGACGTCCTCTGTGATGTCAATGTTTTCAATGATGCAAAACAAACCCAAGTTGCTGCTGTGCCTGCATCTTAGAGACTGTTGCTAACTTTGGTTGATGCTGTGCACCAATCAAAGGTATATCATGATAATTGACACTTGAAATGGTACTTCTAATCCTTGGGAAATTCTTTGTGGTTTATTGTGAAGCTGATAATCATTTCATCCCTAATTTGCTGTACCATTTGGCAGTCCATCACAGATAACTTATTTCCCTCCCACTACAGGACATGCAGAACATCAGAACCACACTACAAGACAACTGTATTCTGTTAAACCCTTTTCGATAAAGTAATCCCCTCTCACAGGTAAATCTGTTATCTCGGTTATTAGTGTATTAAAAATCCCCGCCGCACCAACAAGTTCAGGAGGGATATTCAGGTCAAGCACACGAAGGATCACAAACAATCAACTTTGTGAAGAATGTGGAGAGAAACATCTGTGGATTCATTCACCCATGGCCTCTCAGATTGCTGTGGCCATCACGAGCCCTAATGGCTTTACCTGGTGGCCCTTCATTCACAGGACTGACATCTCATGTAGTTAGATTTGGCAGGTGTTCATTCCGCAGAGCATCGGTAGCTGACTTCTCCATTTTATCAGCCCCTGGTTAGAGAGCTGGCCAGAAAATAATTCTGCAGCAATTACCATATGTTGTGATTGTGGTTTTGGAGCAACACTACAACATCTGTGTTATACTGGCATCTGGGGCACCCTGAAAGAAACTTCCCCCCAGTCTACATTCCTTCCCTGCATCTACTGAACAGGTGCTCACTGCAACACTGCTCTCCTATAGAGGGGCTTTGGGCCGACCACATGGTTCCTCCCTGTTAAAGCTTTTATATACACACAGCATGTTTGTAAAAGAGTAATTACTGACTTGCAGAGTGTAAGAGGATTCCACAAACAGCACAGTCATCTCTTTGTAGTCTAAGGTTTTCAATGAAATGATAACAGCTCATGCTTTTACTCTGACTGAAAAAAACTCTTGATATGTCTCTTTTACGTTAAATACCTGTTAATGTAGGATAAGTGATAATTAGGTTTGGGTATCGTTTGGGTTTTTTCAATACTGATGCAAAAGCGATACTTTTAAAACGGTACTAGTTTCTAAACTGATACTCAAAAAAAAGGAAAAAAAAGAACAAAATGATGGTCGATGGCAATAAAGACTGGCTTTTTTCTTTGCTAAAGTAAACCTGAACTTGAAAGTGAACAATATATTAGTTGTTTAACGTTAATAAATACAAAACACATAAATTCTTATCGGTTCATCCTTGAGTCCAAGTGGACATTTTTGGCAAGTTTGATGAGATTCCGTCAAGGTGTTCTTGAGATATTGCGTTCCCATGAGTTGGACGGTCATGAGGTCACAATGATGTTGACCTTTGACCACCAAAATTTAACAAGTTCATCCTTGAGTCCAGCTGGTCATTTGCGTAAAGTTGGAATAAATTTGCTCAAGGTGTTATTAAGATATTGCATTCACAAGAACGGGATGACTCCAAAGCGTAATGCCTCTGGCCACAGCTGCTGCCAACACGGAGGCATGAAAAAAGTTTTCAAGGCTTTTCGAAAATCATGAATCACAGAGGTCCTTCACCATACAGTCATAAATAATCTGCATCTGCAATCTAAAGTAATCTGCATTGTGATTTGGTCCAGTATGTATGAAGTGATGCCATACTGGCACAATGTTTCGGTGCCCAACCCTTGAAATAAAATACGTAGTGTACAACATAACACTTTTCCTTCAGTGATGGTAGGTACAGCCATTTGCGTACTTCGGATTAGTTGAGACTGGTGAATGTTAGGGGTTGGAGAAAAAAATCGGGATTCTTTTTTTTTTTTTTTTAATTCCTGAATTGATTTGTCTGTAATAGAGAAATAGGCAATATAAGCATAAAAGGAATTCCATTAACGTGGTAACGAAAATTAGCATCATGATCACGGTAAT
This sequence comes from Lutjanus campechanus, assembly GCA_027495735.1. Classification (NCBI taxonomy): domain Eukaryota; kingdom Metazoa; phylum Chordata; class Actinopteri; order Lutjaniformes; family Lutjanidae; genus Lutjanus; species Lutjanus campechanus. The sequence goes on from JAJHUR010073303.1 coordinate 8,034, forward strand.
ATTATTTGAACAATCAGATCCATTTTACTTAATATTCTAAACAGAAATGATGTGTGCTCATATTTTCAGGCATATATGTCAAAAACTAAGCAAACTAATAGTTACTGATATCACCTTACTAACTGAATCTGTGACTTGGGCTCTTTGGCTTTAACGCTCCACACCGACCAGCTTAAGCAACGTCAAAATTCAAACTAAAATTGAACATTTTCAATGTTCAATTTCATATGTGAAGATATTTTAATATAAAGGGTGTTTATGCTGTGTGGAGTTTTCAGTAGCTCTATTAATTGTGGCCTCTTATTTTATTTATAATTTTCTTATGGCACTGGTTTGATCAGCATGAACAGCTAAAGTTTACTTTAGAAAGTGTATAAATATATATAGGACTCATAATATACAGCCTATAGAAGTGTATGATTCAACTTTTTCCCATGGTCTAGTGTTAAAATAGCAAACATAAATTGCAATAAATCGTAATATTGAAATGCAGTACTTGTAGAATCGCAATACTTAAGAATTGCAATACATATTGAACCAGCACCAAAGTATTATGATATTTCCCCTTGGGGATTAATAAAGTATTTCTATTCTATTCTATTCTATTGAATCAAGAGATAAGTGTATCATCCCAGCCCTATTGAATATGAAAATAATTCATATTAGCATTTCTCACACTCCTTGCACAGCTTTTTGAGGCAAATCTGTCATGAATACACACTTCCAAGAATACACACGCACACACACACATACACGCCAGTAAAACCCACAATAAATGATGGCAAATTGGCAAATGAAAAACAGGCCGTTGGTAAATGAAGCTGGGGATTCCCTGGCCTAAACAATCAATTATCTCTTTAAACTTGTAACATCTATCAACATTTGTCACAAACCATACAGCAGAGCAGGTGGTAAGTTAACACACTGTCCACCAGGGACTAGGGAGAGCAGCCAGCGGGCTCCCAGTCAGGGTGGTGTGTATTCCTGTGTTAAGTGATGTCTTCCCACACTGCAGGGCTGTGCTGGTCCTGTCATACAACCACTCAGACCCTCAATGTACATGTCATTATCGTGCAGCAGAATGACAACTGTCACAGAACCTGGCTATCTATTCCAGCCTGGCTCAATGCTGTAGGTTTTAAAAATGCACACTTTGATTTTCTTGCCAAATCAAAGGCTTCTCCCTCTGCTGTTCTCTTCGTCCACACCCTCCCACAAATGGAGCCAACTGTGAATATAAAGGAAGTTGCGGAGGCCCGATACAATAAATCAAAAAAACTTTACAAGCCAGGACCCTGAACATGGACCTATTTCATTTTTCAGTGTTAGGCTGTGATTTATCACATATGACATGAACACATGAGGTGGCGTTTAAGTCAATCATTCCAGCGATGTCACCTCGCTAATTCATCAGAGCTGGAGCAATTAATATTTTAATCAACTGAATTCATAAACAACAGGCTCCATAAAACAGTCAAATCCTGCTTTGCCTTCCACATAAACGTATGTCAATGACAGTCATTGGAAAGCTAAAGAAAATTATGTTCTATATTAATAGCCAAGTAAGAAAATGTACAAAGGATAAAACTGTACTTGAATTTGATGTGGAAATGAAGAACTACTATATATTGCCTATCAATTTTCAAAGGTTCCTTATTATTTCCATCTTGTTTTCTAACAGTGAGGCTGGATCATTCACTGTAGATTCAGAGACTCACAAGATAATTCTAGATGCACACAAAGAGAAACAAAAATGAAATAAGCCAGAAAATATGAAGTGAAACACTGCCAAGATGACAATCTGTTTTCGAGAAGTGTATAATTAGGAGACCAACACATTTTAACATCAATAGAACAGCACTTGGCTCTTTAGAGGAAGGAAACGGAAAGAATTAAACACTTAGAGCATGACCACAGCATCGTGTGTGAATAAATGTGAAGAATAAGTCAATTAAAAAGGAGCTATTTCAGTTCATAAAAGATGGGGTAAACACTGGGTTAGCTGCAGAAGAATAATCAGAATCACATTTTGTGTGGCTATAAATTTGTCAAGGGACCGCAGAGAAGACAAAGACCTAGAAATTATCTCAAAGACTAGTTCAAGAATAATTAAACTTTCATGGTTTGTGAAATAATTGAATTATCCATAGAAATGCAGTCTTTATGGTTGGATTTTTTTTTTTTTTTTACCACACAGCATTCATTATAAACACATGATCATGATCAGTCATTCTCATTCTCCTCAAAATATGTTCATGTCTCTGTGCTCAATTCAACTTACATACATAAATGAAGTGCTCTCGCACATTTCAACTACTCTATCACAAATATATCAAGAACCCCTGGATGTTGGGGTTTTAAACGGTGTCCTTCAAGAATATCTACACCATCTAATTTCCCTGATAGTGGAAATTATATTCTTGTTGCTTTATGAACATGCCACTAATGGTTGTTGAAAAAATATTCTGAAAGCGAGCTAAAGCTCAGTGAAAAGTGTAGCAGCTGTGTGAAATGAATGCATTTACTGAGCTAAATCTCATATGATCATTACATACTTTTACAATATCTTTTAAGATGTTTTGTTGTGATTTTTTTTTCAGATTGTAAGCAAATATTAGCTTTAAGCTCTTCCTGCTGGCAAGCAATACTGTCATCTGCCAAATTCCCTTTACAGTGACAAAGGGAAGTATAAAAAGTCAACTGAGCATAGACAAGCTGGAAAATGTTCCCATTCATATTCAATATTCAAATTCCTATCTGTGTGCCTGTGTATATGCATGAGTGCTCGGTGATCGCAGCATACCGATTGCTGCTTGAAGTACTGTAGATTGCCGGCTTTGACATTTTCCCATTGTGCATGGTGGTGCAGCAGGCAATAATTGAATATCAGGTGCATAAGCTGCTCTTTAATTTGACATGTGTGCTTGAGGCAATAAACACATGTGGTGCAGTGGGGGCTGCATAATTGCAGAGGAATAAAATATCATATCAAGACTGAGAGGATCATTGTATCAGGTACCCGATGACAGCTCGTTTGATCATTACGCCAAGGCTAAAGAGGTTGGCTAATTAGTTGTCATTAAAACTCACCCTCTAATCAGGGCTCGCTCTTGCATAAAAAATGTCCCTATCACATGATAAGCGAACAATGCCCTTAAACCTTTCAGGCCGATCTCGGTGCTTACAGCTGTAACCAGTGGGTACTGGAACATTGGTACATGAGATATGATGGGTAGGACTTTTTTCCACTGTATTTTTGTAAAGTTAGGATAAGATGAGCAAGTGTTGTTGCTTACCAGTGCTTATAAGAGAATTCTTGAAGGTTATGTTCACATTTCTTTTGAGCTTTGAGAGCAATGGATTTTACTCATATCATTTCCCAGATCCTAAAATCATCAGCTGAACAGTAACATAGGCTGATGCACTAAGCAGAATAGGAGAAGACTGAGATAAAGAACACTGCTTTCCACTCACAGCAGTGCAGATGCATTATATCAGTAGAAGTGGGAATGAGTTCTTCAGACAACACCCTGGTGAGAGGACCCCTGATGTCTCAGAAACCATGGGCGCCTCTTGCCATGACTTTCAAAGATGGCAGAAAGTGCTCCGGTGAGAGACCCATGCATTATTAGCTGACAGCCCCATATAAATAATAAGGCACATAATGCCAAATGTGAGTGCTTGTGTCTCCACAAGGACGCTCAACAGGTGCACCTCTCGTTGCCGCGTTTCCATTTTGTTCAACAAAGAGCCTGCTTGTGCGAACGACTTCTGTCTGAAAGCTTTGCCTGATCATTCTTTTATGTGCCACTTCCCAGAATGCACAACATTCACAGGACCTCATGATAATAGGCTCGTCGGGACACAGAGAAAAGGAGCGAGACGCTTGTCAGAGTGGATACATCCGCGCCTGACCCGAGGGAGATGGCTCAGTGCACGACACATCAGTTACAGGACACCGAGAGACCCTCTTCTCCCCCTTCTCCTCCCCTTTCGCAGGCTAATGGTTGTCAAGTTAGAGAGGGCCCGTGCTCTTGTCTGGGCCTGGCCTGTTGTCATGTGAAATCCATTAGAGGTCGCAAGCACACAGGATGGGCGGTCGATTGATAAGGCAGGAGGAGAAGTGAGGCAGAAGCAGGGGAAGAAAAGAAGCTTTTTATCTCCCGACTGTACTGTACTCTCCATAAGGACTTGTTAAAGCAAACTGAAGTAGAGTGGAAAATTGATGGAGATGTCTTACATTATTATTGTACTTCTGAGCCGTGGGTTGTAAGTTTCTATTCTGAAATGGCAAGAAAATTGAAAATAGTCTCCTGTGTAATCCAAAACATGTCAAATGGAAGCTCTCTTGCTGTCCGTAAAGATGAAAGAAAGGTTGTGGTTGCGTTTGGTAAAACATACTTGAACATGGTCATACATTGATATTATTTCCCAAACTTGTGAATGAAAGTATTTCAACTAACAATTTAAAGGCATTGCCATGATTGCCGATGGCTACTTAAATACAACTTTTCTCAAATACATTTTCCCCTTAATTTACTGATGATCTTTTCATCATTTAGGCCAGTGATTCTCAACTAGGGTTGAGTGATGTGTTAAAATTTTCCAACCGGCCACCATCAGCCTAGAAAGTAACGATTGGCAATATATCAATTCTTCCTCCCACCACGTGTCTCAGCTCAGAGATGCATGCAAGTTCACTACATCACGTACGCTGTGTACATTCACTACATCAAATAAACAAAATAAACTAACACCTATTTTACTTATTAAACAGAAAAATGCAACTGTACACCTTCTCAATTCAAGTTTCTCCCTTTCACCCAAGACAACCTTACTTGGCTCATTAACTCATTGTAAAACACTTCATTCTAACTCACTATAAAAAAACGAACCTCACGAGAACCATCTGTGCTAATCTTTCAACCGTTCCAACAATCCACCACTCCTGGGTTGGTCGAAATAAATTCTTAATTCACTGCATTAGATGAAAAAAGAATCTGGCGGCTCAGTGCACTCGGCTTCGGCTGAATAGGTGTGTACTGTGCTGCTGGATGAGCTTTGTAGAGCAGCAACTCTCACTCTGCAGAACTTTTCGCAAACACCAACCTGATTATTCTAGAGGGTCATGACTTGAAAAGGTTAAGAACCAGTGATTTAGGCCCACACGTTTACCTTCCTTTTCCATTATTGTTTTAATCAATTGCCTATGTCTTCCAAAATTTCCAAACTTCATGTAAATCTTATTTCTCAAGACTTGACACAGCTACAAACTATGGAAGATGCGTTAGCTTCAGTGACAGCACATTGATTCATACTGTGGGTTTCTTAATTAGATTAATTCACAGGCAATTTACTGGGGAGCCACTGGATAGTCGAGAGCCAATCCATATGCTATTCATTTTCTGCTTCTTTTTTCAGTTCTTATACTTTTTCATGAGGGACCCTGTGAACACCCATCTTTCTGACAAGTCAGTCAAAACAGCAGAATAATTTCCTCTTTTCTTTCCAGCTCTGAGCACTTTAAGTGGGTTTTTTGTTTAAAGTGTCAAACACATCATTAATAATCAATCTTTTATTCTATTTTTCTTGCCTGTTTCATTTACTACACAGTATGAATGGTAATTAGTATCTTTAAGCTGTCACACAAATGCTCAACATGGTACAATGCCTCATATTTTTGGAAAAAGATATAACAGGTATTGCTTTATCTTTTGTATTTATAATTGCATAATAAAATGGACATACAGTACATAATACCTAATACTTGTATAATGCCTCTGTGTAAGTTTTATATTCAGTTTATATAATCGTATTTCAGCCTTTTGGGCCCTAAACTTTTATTGTATAATTTTTCATCAGTAACATGTTTGTTACTGTTTTCTGTTAATGCCCGTCTCAGCTCAGATAGGATGTTTTGTCATATTTGGTGATTGTGAGGTGATTTTTCCACAAAATACCTTTGTCCTGTTTCCTCTAGAGGTCGTATTGATGGAACTTATGGCTTGCCTTCAGAAATGCTTTTGGAGAGAGAGATAATTATCTTTTTTCAGTTTGATTTGTGACACAGAGAGCAACCCATTGAATAAAATCCATATATTTGTTCAAAATTTGGAAGAGTGCGCTCAGCAACATTGGGGCTAGAAAATGTTCTTTTCATTCATCTAATGCAACCTAAAAACCAAGATCACAAATTGTTTTTAGTCAAGAACATTTTAAAGAACAAATGGGCACATTTGACATAAAAAAAACATTAAAAAAGAAACACTGTCTGTCATGAAAGTTCTTAGCTGGACTGCACTAAAGCTGATGGCAGCACTACAGTAGACTACTACTACAGTATAAGAACGTCTGTGATTTTCCTCTTTGGCTGTTGCTCTTTCAAAATGGTTAGGCACAAACAGTCCGGAATTATGTCCATGGAAGGTAATGCTTTCCGCAAGAGGTGCAATGACATCACATTTGGTGTGCGCACCCTTGTACCGGGGATACCACTGAGCATAAACATGAGCAAAGCTTTACAGCCAGGTGGGGACAGTCTGCCTTCTGTGTGGATCATGGATGCTGCCACTTCCTGTATGGAATTAAAAGCCCTTGTTTCAAATTAAAGCCCTTTAACATTTCATATTGTTCGTGGTTCAACCACATACTAGATCTTTATCAAATTTTTTACTTTAATCTAGTCTTTTTTTTTTTTTTTTTTTTTTTTTTTTAAAGTTATTGTTTTGGCCATTTTGTGCCTTTATTGTATAGTGCAGCTGAAGAGTGGACAGGAAATGGGGCAGAGAGAGAGGGGATGACACGCAGCAAAGGGCCGAAGGCGGGAGTCGAACCAGCGGCCGCTGCAGAGGATTAACAGCCTCAGTACATGGGGCGGATGCTCTACCAACTGAGCTAAACCTCCGCCCCTAATCTAGTCTTTTAAATGAGTTTATATGCTTATTTTTTCTTAGAGAAAGAAAAGCATCTTGTTTGCCTGCCTTATTGTACACCTGTTCATTATTGAAAAAAGATCTCTGCGCTTGCAACAGCCATGGCTGGAGGATTATGTTTTGGGGTTGTCTGTCCATCTGCGCATCAGTCCCATTCTTGCGAACAAGATCTCAAAAATGTCCACTTGGACTTAAGGATGTACTGATTAAAATTTGATGGTCAAAAGTCACTGTGACCTCATAAAATATGTTTTTGGCCATACTTCATATGCTTACATGACAACATTTCACACATATCTAATAGTTTAAAATAATGAAGTGACAATATTTCGTCAACTAAACTGTGGCATTATAATATTCAGCTGGCTATCAATCCTCTGTGTTCCTCTGTAAATAGTTTCTTAGTAAAGCAAGCATGTTTCTCACTGGGAATTATTCAGTGGAACCATACATGTTAATATATTGATTATACATACCAAAAATACACCAAAATACCTCTTATTAAATTCCTTCAGAGTCTTCACTACAAGTCTGCATAGACATGTATGTAAGCTTGACTGTGTGCTGTCTTGACTGTGTACAATTGTGAGTTGGTAATAGTACATTTTTGTTTGAACCAATGTCTTATCAGCTCCCAAAATGTTAATAGTTATTGTGAGATGACTCTTTGAACTTCTGTGTATCTGTGTCTGTATGTGTGTCTGTTTACCGTAAATTTGCATATATAGTTAATGGTTTCGACATTCTTTAAGAAGTCATTTTGTTTGTCGATGTCCATGTTTGCTTGTATGTGACTGAAGCTAGTTGTCTGAGTATTGTCTGAAACTGGTGCCTTCCTGGGGTCTTTTGAAGGGTGCTACTGAGCTGCCTATGATAATTAGAGAGCTGTGACCTTCTCATTAGAGCCAGGAGGCTGCTCGTTCCCTTTTGCCCTCCCTTTTACCATCACGCAGGCCTACCACAGGACAATCAGTATATCAAAGCAAAAATATTTATTAAAGCCAAAATTACAAAAACACACAGCACAACCTTTGAATTACAGACCCTAATGTATGCAGAGTCAAATGAATAGTTGTGCTTAACCCCCCTCAGACCCTTCCCATCCTGCTCGCTTGTAGCTTAAATTTTTCATTACAAATTTCCAGGGCTTCAAAGTAGCATCTCAGTGCTAATCCGTTTCTTCTCCTCTGACAAAGGGAAAGACCTGTTTAAAATTGTCCCTTTGTTTTGGACCTGCTTTCCTCCTTGTCTTTCACATCTAAATGTCAAAAAAATCTGGATTAAATAGAGTGGCACTCATCTGGTGAGGCTGGCAGGAGAGAATAAGAGGGGAGAGTATAGCAGAGGGTGTTTAAAAGCCCTTTAATTAATCTTCCACATTGATTTTGTTTTGTGACTGATGTACTGTGTGAGTCATTAGCATCTTGATGTTCTCCAAAAAAACATTTGAGACTTTAAACTTCTGACAGCATATTTACAAGAATAATGGGCTTGGTGTGTATCTGAATAAAATAGAAGTAAAGCAAGACAGTTTTTTTCTTTTTCAAGCAACCGTACCCAGGGCAGATGATTGGGATAAACAATGTGGTAAACAATGTTGAAATTTTAACATGTGTTGTCTGCATCATGTGAGGTCTCAGTAGATTCAGCTGTGAGTCAACTCCTCAGAGTTACCCTTATGGAAAGACTTCTGGTTTCCATAGGGCTGAGAGATGTTTTGACTTAATCAACAGACATTGATGATATGTGCAGTGTTATGATATGAGAGGTTACAGTTTACTGACTTGTGTCATTTAATCCTGTTGAGACCTACTATCGCTGAAGACTTCCTGTTTCATGTACCACAACCAGTTTAGTATGTTGTTCCTGGATCAAGTTGAGAGGGGTTGAAGGGGTTTTGTAGTCTTTGGTTCAAAACTCCATAATATTTCATTTTTAGAGAGTTTAGAGCTGCAACAATTAGTTGATTATTCGATCAAAACAAATATTGTTGGCGGACATTTAGCTCAGTTGGTTGAGCGCCCAACCCATGTATCGAGGCTGTTAGTCCTCTTCAGCGGCTGCTGGTTTGACTCCCGTCTGTGGCCCTTTGCCATGTCATCCTCTCTCTCTGGCCTGTTTCTTGTCTACTCTCTGGCTGTCCTGTCAAATAAAGGCAAAAATGACCCAAAAAAACAACTTAAAAAAAAAGAAATATTGTTGCAAATTATTTTGATTATTAATTAATCATTTCGGTCCCCTCGCAAGCAGAAATATCAAACATTTTCTGGTTGCAGCATTAGAGCATTTTCAGCTGATTGTTTTAGTTTTCTACCCAGCAAATTTCTTTTTTAGGAACCTTTTAAACTTCAGTGTAAGAAGAGTGTGCTATCAAAACTTAACTTTCCTCTGCTGGAATTTAAGAGGAGCGCAATCCACTCTTTTGAGGCTCTAATAGACCCTTTTACAGCGGCGCGCGCATTTTGGCAACAGAAGTAGCGGTCTCCCCCAGTCACCCAGCCGAGTTATCAAGCCTCAAAGGTTGAATTAAACATTTTGCCAACACCAAAATCACCAAAATGCCTGTTTGTTGAGTACATAATACTTCAGAATCGATATTCGAGTGGTCGATATAAGTTTAATTCTGACAGGATTATGACCATTTCAGAACAACCAGTGGCGTCTATAGCTGCAAGCTATTACAGTAAATGTTGACTGGACTGAGGACGCGATTGAAACTGCTCGTGTTTGCAGTGGCCCATTGACAAGCTGTTGTGGTCCGCCGTACTTCCGTTGCCAAGATGCATGTGCAGCTTTCTCATTGTTTACAAACAGTAAAAGGGTCTATACATAGTCAGAGAAACATTACCCTCAAATGTTACATTGAGGGTAATGTTCAGTGTAATTTTATACAATTTTATACAATGAAAAGGCATTTAGAAAAATAACAGCATCTTCATCATTCATGTGATTGTAACATTTAATTTAATCTTTAATTTTCTGAAAACTGCAAGGGTTTTGTAAGATGACCTATTTATTAAATAATTTCTTCTTTTTTTGAGATATGGAAAATTAAATAATACATCACAAATTCTTTGTGACATATTTCTTTGTGATGTATAAATGTAGACATTGCTCAATCCTACATTCTGTCTTTTTTTAAAAATTTTTATCAGGAGTCAGCTCATTTATTTAAGATCATTTGAAATATGCTTCAGTACCCACAACCCTTACAAATAACAAACTGCCAGTGATAGACTAAATAGCAATTTTTTCCACCTTGTTCAGAAGCCATTATTTAAATGCTGATAATCACAGTGTCCACATTGTGTTGGTAATTGGAAAGCTGTGAAAAAATGTCAATGTAAATGTAGCCATTTTCAAGCTTAATACATCATCCTTATTGTGGCTACATATGTTGATTGGAAATGACATGAGGTTAAAATCACTTATTGAATCTAATTGGGGCATAACTGATTGTCATTATGGAAAAGAGGGGATTTTGCGAGTTGTTTTGGACACTGTGTTAGTTGAAGGATATGAGCGTGTAATCTTTATCCTCAGGTCCTGTGAGCCAGTGGTAGTGTGACAGACACGTGCCAGAGCTGACACACAACATACACAAGTGGTGAGAGGGAGGACTGCGAGTAGCTGTGCCACCCAAACCAAGTCATTAGGCTCCTCAGCACCTGCACAGTTTCCTCCTACGTAAAGAGCTGTATAAATTAATCACACACAGCCTTATGCACTTTGATGCAATTTATAATGCACATTAATGAGGGCTGACAGCTGTAACTAAAAGGCAGAATGATCACTTACAATTCAAATAAAAATCACAGTGCAATAACAAAAGTCATTTGCATGACTTTTTTTCCTGTCATGCTCTATTTTCATCTTTATCCAGCTTTGATTCCTGCTGTTATATCAGAGGCCGAATGCTTGTGAAAAGACTAAATGATCTGCAAATTGATGCAACACTTAGGCTGTGTCTCACTCCCGAGTATGAGCTCTAATTGTACATTGTGTGAAGGTATGGCATTTATTGGCTTTTCTCCACACCTCATTTCAATCTCAATGTCTTATCAGTCGCCTTTGTTAAGTCAGTGCTTGTTGATGGGCATTCATAAGTTATACAGTTAACACTTTTTACTAATTACATATAATTTTCCATATGTTTCTGCACAGGGGCAACTTTTCTTTTGTTTTGTTATATTTCTCAAAATCAAAGTGGAAATAAATGTCCAACAAAATATTGTGCTCACATGAAAACATCACGAGGAAACCATTTGAGCTGACCTTCAGAGGTGCTAATTAAATTTTGGACGTGTGGCGATGGTATAACTGATTTCATTCTTCATTATGGCCTGTAATGACATTTCTCAGCTGTCAGAAGCATTGCAGGGGGCTCGCTTGTGAGGTTTGGGATGAATTAACCATTATACCATCATAGAGACAGGATAAAGGAGGGGTGGAGGAAAGCTCCGATTGAGAAGCGGAAACACATTTAGCAAAGCTCACAAAAAATGGACACAATATGCTTTTTGCCATTCAGTTGCTTATAACAACAGGACATAGACGGCCTTCCTGACTGGAGAGCAAACCCATATGTCTCTGCCCCAATAAAAAGCTTTAACAGGATCCTAAAGATTTAATTAAGATGTCAGTATGCGTAGGTCAGCTGCAGTGCAGAATCTGGAGTGGAAGATATACAGTAACACTACAGAGAGCCCAGCTGGATCTGTGAGGACATGCACAAAAAAGAAGGATGTCCCTGGCTCTGATTTACACGCACAGCCTTGTTGTAAAAGCAATGGCATTTTAAATACCGGTTCATTTGCTCACAGTAAGCAAAGCTTGGATTAGTGTCGGACTGGAGGAATGAAGAAAAGCCCAAGTCGCCACTCGTCACCTGGTCGTTAGTAGCCAAGCAGCCATACTGTTTAAAGTGCTAAGATAAGTGAAGTGGCACCAGAACACTTGATTTGTGTTGCACAAAAGAATGTTCAATGATATAGGATGAGACATAGCACAAACAATAATAATAATAAAACAAATAATGTTATTGTTTACAATAACAGAATTGACAATAGGCCTCCAGTCTGTTGTCTAATAGATATGATGAAATAGCCTACAGTATAAACTAGTAGTGGGGGGCAAAAACAATTCCCAGGTACCATGATTCTGTTTTGTTTTTGTTTTTGTTTTTGCTTTTTTTTTTT
>JAJHUR010073303.1:23437-57686 GCA_027495735.1 Lutjanus campechanus
TTGACTTCTTTAAACTAGTAGAAATGGACACTGCTAACTGTTAATAAACAGTCCAATCATGAGCTTAGCAGTAGCAGCAGTGACAGTGTGAATGTGCAGAAAGATGGAAAATGAGGCCTTGAACCTCTAGTTTCGTAATGTACTGTAAAAGTTTTATTATGTTAGTCTTGACTTGGTGGGCAGCCTCAGTTTTATTTTGCTATTTTACTGACATATGTGAGGTTGTTTTCAATGATAAATGTATGCCAGCTAATCTCGAGGTTTTCTTTGTCTTTGCTCAGTTTCAATAAAAGTCCTTTATTTGTCATTACATTTTGAAGCTTTTTAGATTACGTTACGGCTGAAGTGATTCCTCAAGAAAATTGATTACTAAAATTCTTTGATGTAAATTTTTATCCACCTCGTAACTGTATGCCATGCAGCAGTGGTGCAACAGAGCAACATAGTTGGTCCACGTTTCGGCCCCCGGACTAAATTTAACCATGGTAGTGTGAGATACACTGTTACTGTTGCCATTACCTTTTTAAAATTGTAATTGCCTAAATCTCAATCAAGAGTTACAGTGAGGAGACGAAAGAGATGCGCGCTGTGATTTATTCTGAAGCGCAGCACTCCGGGGCGACTGGTTTGAAAGGTGTTGCTTTCACCTCCATTAAGTGAAATCCTATAGGCTGCGACTTTGAGGTCTTGCTTATGTGTATTATACAATAATGCAGTATAGTATTAGCAGTATACTGCATATTATTGCAAAAAAGGAAAGTGCATTTAGTATTTCTTATCCGATTAATTAATGGATCAATGAGTAGAATACTCGGTTACTTAAATAATTTATAGCTGAACATAGGGCTGGACCTTATGGATAAAAATCAAATATCAAAATATTTTTGACTTTATGCCTTCATCGATATTGCAACAATATTGTATGGATGACTGTCAGTGCTTTCACAAAATATTATCAAATTTTGATTTTTGATAAATTATCATCAGTAATGTGGATACAGTTACTAGGTGGTTAAAGCAAATTACAGTAAATGAGACAGACAGTTTACTGTCAAGCAGCATTTTAAACCAGGAAAAAAAACAACACGATATCCAAAATCTCAGACGGTATCTAGTCACATGTCACAATGTTGATATTATTGCAGTACATTGCTCAGCCCTACAAGAGCATTCTTCCAGCAGTACTTCTGCTTGGATGGACCTGCACTTGTACCCCTACCATGGTGGGGACTAATAGCGTTGGTTGAAATTAATTGAGAATGGGGGTGTGTTTCTGGGTCACGGGGACGTCATGTCCTCCTTAATACTACTCCATATGAGGCCAACCAAGTGAACCACCAGTGTCTTTGTTAAATATTCATCCCCTGTCAATAATTAAATGCTCATTATTTGAACCTGAAGAGTGCTGTGATTCCAAATTTAATGTGCTTCTAATGCATGGGGCGATAAGGCACGCCTAATAGCAAGGCAGTATGATGAAAGCTAGGTGCGTACAGTCATACCCATTCTTTCTCAGTCGAACAGGTAAAAAGAATCCATGTTTCAAATGAAAAATTTACAACCGTTGTCCAGACTTTTTTGAAGAACATCTGAGGTTTTGTATTCTGCGACTGTACATGATTTTGAACAAATGTCAGAGAAAAGAAGCTTGTTATCTCAGGCCTTTTAAATTGAATCTTTTCTGAAAGCAAGAGACTTTTCAGGAGATCTGTTACTGGAACTGCCACAGCACAATCAACCACCCACACAGGAAATAATGACACATGAGCCAATTTAGGTGATAAGATACAGGCAGGGCATGAATACACAAATATACAATAAATATGCAAACAACAAGATCTGATACCCATGGGCTACGGGCTCACATGATAATACAAGTATTGTCCTGCAGCTATGCAGCACACTCAACCAGTAGTGCTATCAATTAACTCCAGGAGGAAGTCAGTGCATCAACAATCTTTTGCCTCTTTCTTCAAACTTTAAATAATTTTTAAATACATAATAATTTCTGTCTTTGATGTCAGGCATTTTTCATTGTTTGTTGTTATTATGATCTGCATTATGAACAACTGAGAATTACCCCATCTGTGTTTTTTTGTTTTGTGTTTTTTTACAGATGTCTGAGAGTGTGTGTATGTGCAAGCATGTGTATTCGCGTATGGCTCAAGGACCTGTCTGTGATGTAAACACAGGGAGGGTAAACACACAGGCAGCTTGTAGTCTCCATTGTTATTATCCTGTTTGTATAATTAGCCTTATAAATTGCTCACATCAAAGGCGCTGTCCCTTGAAATGCTTCCCTGCCTCTGTTCAAGTAAAGAAGAATGGAGTGGGGAGGGGCAGCTCTGGCTCCCATTGAGATATGTTGAGCTTCTACTGGGCATCAGAGTATTTAGCAGAAAAGTGTTATTAGCGTAGTGAAGACGGCAATCCTATATTTGTCTGTGAGCCTGTCTTTATTATGCTATTTTTCAGCGTTAAACTAACAGAATATAAAGGCTGCAGTATGCTAGAAATGAATACGTTCATACAACTTGTCGTGTACAGCTAGGTACTGAACTGCGATACTCATATGGCACCGACCGAATTGCTTCAGTACTATTGAGTATTGAAAATGCCTTCTCATTCGATACCAAATTTTGTTAGCTTAGGACTAACTTTCATGTTGTAAAACTACTTTGACTGGAAAATGCGAAGACTCTGAAACAGAACTAAAGAGCTGAAACAGACGAGTTAAGTTTAACCACATTGTGGTAAATAGGTTTATATTTTTATGTTATGAAACTGCTTTGAAGGTGTAAAAAGGAGCTGAAAAATGAAACTAAAGCTTTGTAATGTAATGTGTATTGTAATTTTGATTTTGTTGATAAAGGATATTAGAAAGTTGGTACTGAAAAAAGTAGCACTCAGAAACTGGTATCAAGGTCAAGGTGTCGCTACTGGGATCGAAAAATTTTGAACGATACCCAGCCCAAGTATCGTATGACTTGGTGTCAGGCAAAAGTGTTTTGCTTGGCGTAGTCACAGTTGAAGTTTGGGTGAAAAGCTTGCTGTCAGAAATGGGGCAACAAGCAACTTGAGCTGCAAAGATTAGTCAGTTAATCAATTACTTATCAAATAAATATTAATCACCAACTATTTTCATAACTATGTAATCAATTTTTAAGAAAACATTCCCTCCTGTCAGCCTTTCTGATTTGTTAAGTTCTTTAACTACATATCTTGCGTATAGTTGCGTACAAAAGAAGAGAGTTTGGCTTTGGGAAACATTGGGAAAATTTTTTCATGATATTCTGGCATTTTACGGAGCGAAAAATGAATAAATTAATTGTGAAAATGATCAACAGATTAATAGATAGTGAAAATAATTAATACACTATATTGACAAAAGTATCAGGACACCCCTCCAAATCATTGGTGTTCCAATCACTTCCATGGCCACAGGTGTATAAAATCAAGCACCTAGGCATGCAGACTGCTTCTACAAACATTTGTGAAAGAATGGGTCACTCTCAGGAGCTCACAGAATTCAAGTGTGGTACCGTGATAGGTTGCTACCTGTGCAGTAAGTCCATTCATGAAATTTCCTCGCTACTAAATATTCCATGGTCAACTGTTAGTGGTATTATAACAAAGTGGAAGCGATTGTGAACAACAGCAACTCAGCCACGAAGTGGTAGGCCAAGTAAAATCATAGAGCGGGGTCAGATAGCAGAGTCAATAGCTACACACCTCCAAACTTCGTGTGGCTGTCAAATTAGCTCAAGAACAGTGCATAGAGAGCTTCATGGTTTGGGTTTCCATGGCTGAGCAGCTGCATCCAAGCCTTACATCATCAAGTGCAATGCAAAGCGTTGGCTGCAGTGGTGTAAAGCACGCCGCCACTGGACTCTGGAGCAGTGGAGACGTGTTCTCTGCAGTGACGAATCACGCTTCTCTGTCTGGCAATCTGATGGATGAGTCCAGGTTCGGCGGTTGCCAGGAGAACGGTACTTGCCTGACTGCATTGTGCCAAGTGTAAAGTTTGATGGAGGGGGGATGATGGTTGTGGGGTTGTTTTTCAGGGTTTGGGCTTGGCCCCTTAGTTCCAGTGAAAGGAACTCTTAATGCTTCAGCATACCAAGACATTTTGGACAATTTCATGTTCCCAACTTTGTGGGAACAGTTTGGGGATGGCCCCCTCCTGTTCCAACATGTCTGCACACCAGTGCAGAAAGCAAGGTCCATAAAGACATGGATGAGCGAGTTTGGTGTGGAGGAACTTGACTGGCCTGCACAGAGTCCTGACCTTGACCCAATAGAACACCTTTGGGATGAATTAGAGCGGAGACCGCAAGCCAGGTCTTCTCGTCCTACATCAGTGTCTGACCTCACAAATGCGCTTCTGGAAGAATGGTCAAAAATTCCCATGAACACACTCCTAAACCTTGTGGAAAGCCTTCCCAAAAGAGTTGAAGCTGTCATAGCTGCAAAGGGTGGGCCAACTCCTTATTAAACCCTACGGGTTAAGAATGGGGTGTCATTAAAGTTCATGTGCGTGTAAAGGCAGATGTCCTGATACTTTTGGCAATATAGTGTAGTTGCAGCCCTAAAAACAACAACTTTTCAAAGGGGGATTCATAGTGTTACACTTGATTGTACATAAAAAGTTATAGAAGTAGCTCTGTGAAGAAAGAAAAAGAGAGCATAGAAGAGAAGTTAAAATTCTGCACACTGTTCTCCCTCACGGCTGGCCAATCAGTGCATGAAGTGGGTCTCATTGTTAGATTTTTGGTTTGGGAAAGTTACGAAAAATGAATGAGCATCAAGAACCATAAATTTAATGAAAATTGCAGTTACAGTGAATGCAATAACTCGGGTAACAATTCAGCTTATTTCCGCAAAAAAGTAAGAATACAATAACAGTTATGTCTTTTCACGTCTTGTCATTTCATATTTTTAATTTTTGCACCAAATTATGGCAAGTAGTGTCATTAAGAGTCTTGATGAGTATCGGTCTCACTAAAATTGTAACAATACAGTGCCTGTCCCTTGATGCCCCCTTAATTCCAGGGTTGCAGCGGTGTGTGGAGAGGTGGTTTCAGACACTGTTCAATGATCAGCTGAAGCATAATGATGCCTTTAACTTAGTCATGTTCGTAACTATAGTTTATACAAACACTATGATGATCATACTTTGAAAGTTTTGAATGTTAAAGTGTTTGAAAATCACTGCTTGCAGCTCTGTTTAAACTAGGCAAGTCACCACAGATCACCACCGAAAAGCACATTTTTCCTGTCGCCTTCTGCCCCTTTCCACACAGTGAAAACATGGTGAATATTGCAGTGGCTTCGGATTAATTCCTCTTTCTTGGTTAAAAAATATCTACAGTACATTTAATGACCTTTATGACCTGTAGTAAGTGTACAGATGGGAAAGTGCTACAGAGTACAGTATGTGCTGATTCTGCTGCACTCTGAGACGCTGGCGTGAACAATAATGGCTTGGCAGCTGGAAGTGATGAGAGACAGAAAGTGTCAGAGGGGGTTTGCACAAATTTGATTGACAGTACCAAAGCTGCCTCTGCCATCAATTTAATGGCAATTATTATTTAATGTATATTACTTAAAAGCATATGCAAAATTAAGATTTTGTCACAAAAACACATTTTATATGGTATTTAAAGAATAATATGCATAATATATTGCTTGTTAATATTTATGGCAAAGAAGTTCAAGCATTTCTTGTCTTGAGCTAGTCCTGAAAGCGTTGACTCTCATGATCTCAATTAATAACTAAGAAAGTAAGAAAAGGAAGAAGCAGCACAAAACTGGAAGCTTTTTACACAGAGGAGAAAAACCTGCCAAGGGGAATTTATCTCAGATTCAGATTCACTTATGTGTAAGAATAAGAGACTGGCCTCCTTCAGGGTATAATTCAAGAAAGCACACTTGAAAAATATTTTTTCTTGACAGATTTGAAAAGAGATGTTATTTGTTAAATAAATGCTGAATGTTATCTAGCAGGACCCTATCCTTTGAATGGAAATGTAAGTCTGCATTTGTATTTATGTGAAAATAGATTTTTCTTTTTAAGCAGAAAGAAACCTGCAGTACTGAGGAGTTTCTGTCTTATGTGTTAAGAATATAATCTCTCAGTTCTTTACAGATTAAAGTGCAAGGTAAAAACGTGTAGTGTCTGGCAGTGCAGTGATTACTACCATTGTAAAGTGAAGTGTCTGATGATAATGTTTTACTGGAGCAAAATCTGGATATATGGCTGGATATCATTTAAAACATTACAATACCCTTAAAGTGATACCAATACCAATAGAGTTCTTAATATACCTTTTTTGTGATATAGTCATCCTTTCAAATGTTTTGGTGGTATCTCGACACACTGTCGCTGCAGTAAGGGTTCAGTCATACACCACATTAAACTGAAGAATGCTTGTGGTGACTGACTGACAACAAAACCACACAAATTGTCTTTAAAAAAAAATAGAATAGGGTTCAAGAAGGATAAAATGCAGGTATTGTTTGACTGGTGAAGTTTCAATACTACTTGATAGTAGGTTATTTCAGTCACTACCTTAACCCTGTAAAGTCTGACACAAAAAATAATTGCAAAAAAAAAAAATTTTTTGAAGTGTTTATTTGACCTTTTAAGTAAAAAAAAAAAAGTCGGGCATTTACGAAAATTAGTTGTTCACAATAGTTTTTGTTTTCAGAGACAACAAGTATTACTCATTGTTCGTTTGGAAAATTGGCATATTTCAATTTGTGTGGTTCTTTTTTTTTTCACAGAAACCTTTTTATTTTGCCTAGTGGTTGGCAAAAAAAAGCTTGGTCAGTGTAAAGTGAATTGGTCAATATAACATACAATTATGATAGCCCAGGGATTATTTTAGTGAAAATAAATTAAAAAGACAATCATTAGCAAGTGCCCATTTGCTCATAACTATTTGCAACATACAAGTAATTATAATTAGAGCAGGTTGCATGTGTAAAAAACACATGCAATGAAATTCAATAGAATAATGATTGAGGGATTCACAAATAAGTTATCTTATGTACTGGTGGTATCATATTTGATACACACATTTTCAACATGATTTTACAATAAAATAAGGTACAAAATATTAAGAAATTGTGGGTTGTTTCACAAAAGTCAATATTCAGTTGAAATATTAGTAACAGTGTGAATGTTATTCTTACAGTAACGTTTTTAAAATTAGCAAAGATTTCTCAAAAATTCACTGTGTGAAGGCAGTTGGATTTTGCACTCACAGTTCAGCAGCTGCCTTCAATGTACTGAAAATCCACCAGAGGGGAGAAGATATGTCTCAGATTGCATACATTAGATTTTTCATTAAAGTCATACTGATGTTGCAGAGGTCTCAGAAACTCATCAAATATAATGCAAATGACGTTATAGGGTTAAACGTATTGAGTACTGATCCCCAGCCCTATTCACAGGGTGTATCAATCAAATCAGAGATGTACAAAACTAAATGAATGAAAGTGATTTTCCCTTTTAAGAGCAAACCAAAATGAAAAATGAGTTTTTTCTAACCTAGGAGAAAGCCCTCATCAAATACAGTTGTCTTTTTATACATGTCAAAATAAGTCATTGTTGTTTTCTTTGATAATAATCAAAGTAATAATAATGATTAGCATCATCTTGTGTTCCTACCCATAACACTTTAAAGTAGGGCTGGGCGATATGGCAAAAAATATTATCACGATAATTTTCTCTGTATTGATCCATATCGATATTTATCACGATATATAATTTGATAATGCTGTGAGTTTGAAAAGTATCCTGATAAAGTCTGACACCTGAAGAAACCAAATGATTCATTAGATGAACTTAGAATATAGTTTATTAACATAAACTTTTTGACAAAAAAACATTTTGACATATTTATTGTCACTTAACATTGATCTATACAGATATGCATTTAAAAATAAAATTGAGAAAATGAAATAGTTTTTGAAAAATTATGCACCTTAAAATAAAGTGCTTACAGCTTGAATTTTCCTTTTTCTTTGTTAACTGTTTCACATCTTGACTTAAAGTCTCAACTTTTTCTCTACTTTTTCCATCACAACAGGTCAGTGATCAGTGTTTCAGTGACTCTCTGAATATAGTGTTTTATTTATGGTGGCTTGCCACATTAAAACATCTGTACCACGACATGATTGTCTATTCTTGGAGCAGTGCACCGCTCTCGATCGTGTCTAGAAGGGAACCCTTTATTTGCAAAACTCTTGCAAGATTTGTTTCCGTTGTTTTGATAAAATAATCAAACTCGCGCGATCTTTCGCAGGTCTAGGGCTCCCTTCTCGACACGACCCTCTCTGTCTCTCTGTTAAACTAATGTCAGTGGGCTGTCTGTGAACAGCATGTTACACTCTGCAGTGTTTCTCACACACACACACTTGTGCAGACACCCAGATATAGTTTGTGACCAATTTTGGCATTTTTTATGTTTTTTTAATCAGTCCGAGAAGACGAAGGCACCTGCGATTGATTAGTGATCAATCTGCTCTCCTCCCCTCCCTCACCTGTTCACTCTGCTGTGAGGACGTCTGACAGTTTCTGACAGAGAAACACAGACTGTCCTGTGTAATATAAAGGCCTCCTTATACAGTTGTCTAATCTTATAAGTGCAGCTGGTTGGTGTCATTAAGCATCACGTTAGTTTTGATTGTTTTATTAAACTCTCCTCCACATGCAGCTTCTCTGCTGCTGTGAAAACTGAATCGCGGGTGAATTACATGGAAAAACACAAAACGCGAGTTGGGTTTCGGGGTGACTTTATAAAACATCCTACTGATGAAGAAAGTAAACAGATCAGACACAGACGGGGAGAAACCCACTGACCTCCTCTGTGTGTGTGTACTGTATGTGTTAATGTAGGAGCTGCGTTGGCACAGAGAGGAGAGGTGCTGCAGCCGTGTGATAACAAATTAAACATCGGAACTTATCAATACTCTGGTCTTTAATAATTCAACCATTTAATACAGAATTTTAGTACCCACCCCTATGTACTAGGCTTGTTCGGTATACCGGTACTAAATTGGTACCGGGGTACTGAGGCATTTAAAACGGTACTAGACTGCGCTTGGATGAGACCGGTACTTTTTTTTTCTTTTAACGTCGCCGCGTGACGTCACCGCATTGGCGAAGCGCCGAGGCGCGCAAGCCGGAGCAAGCAGACGAGCGAGTGAGCAGCGTGGAGCAGCAAACGGAGCAGGAGTCTAACGACAGAGCGAGATAAAGGAGAGAAAGAGAAAGAGAGAGAGAGAGAGAGAGAGAGAGAGAGAGAGAGAGAGAGACAGGAGCAGGTAGAGAATGGCAGCTGCTGCAACCTTCACCACGCCGCAACTCGTAGATAGTGCTATATGGTCTATATGCTATACTAAGGCTTTAAAACAAATGAGCACGGTGAAGCCATTAACACCGAACGGTGTTACAAAACATGTCTGGCCAAGGGTGGAAAAACTTACAATTTGGCAAAACACTTGCACCCAGACCTGCATAAGGAGTTCAGAGAACGACAGGTAATAACTTATATACCCATGAAAAAAACCCACATTCAGTGCTAAAAGCAACGCCAGCCCCCTTCACTCTCTACAAAAGTAGCTCTGGAAAAAAAATTAAAGCTGCATTGCAATTAGCTACCACTTTCTCTGGTTTAAATAGCCTATTTATATTATTTTATGTTATATTATTATCTTATACTATATTTATATTCTCACAGTGATTTTTAAACTTTTTGCCATACATGTAGACATGCTGATATATGATAAATTTGAAGTGGTCCCTTAATTTTTTTTCCAGAGCTGTAAATGCACACATGCATGAGCTTTATGAAGTAACAAACTGACATTTTTTGTGTTCTCTTTTTATTGGGAAAAGTATCGAAAAGTATCGAAATACATGTTGGTACCGGTATCGATACCAAAATGTTGGTATCATGACAACACTACTATGTACGAAACACAGTGCACTGTACAGTTGTTCAAATTCAAACGGGTCCGTATAGGATGGCGTCTGGGTCTGGACTCCCGACAGCGGTCCGCCTGTTAGTGATTAAGGATCTAGGTCTATCCATATTGAGTAAAAATGACCATAGTTTATCATCGTCATCGACATACATTTTATCGCGATCCCGTTTCGGAATTGTTTTATTGCCCAGCCTTCTTGTAGGCTTTAAAAATGTCTGATTTTGGAGACTCCTAGTAGTGTTAGCAAAAAGGCAGCATGGCAGACAGAAATGCATTCCCCTTAATCACCCTGTCCCCACACCACAGATCTAACATGGTGACAGAAAGCATAGGGTCAGAGTAACACATTGGCTACGCCAGTTTTCACAGTCATACGTCTCATTTTTCTACAAACAAAAACGCTATAAAGGCTCATTCGTGCTCATTTTTTGTATGAAACTAGATACATACATACATACATACGTTTTAAACATTAGCTGCAACTAAAGATTATTTTCACAGTCAAATAATCTGTTGATTATTTTCTTAATTAATCGATTATTTGATTGTTCTATAAAATGTCAGAAAAAAATGTTGATCAGTGTTTCCCAAAGTTTAAGGCAACGCCTACAAATATTTTGTTTAACTCAGAGCCTAAAGATAATTTGATAATTGATGAACAATTGATTAATCAGTTAGCTCAACAAAAAGAAGAAGAATATGTTTCTGACAACAACAAACATGGCGGTTGTAATGTATCCGTTGAGAAAGAGGCAAAAGTGGAGGCAGTGTAGACTAGGGATATTCCTGGCAACTAATCAACCAAGTTGACTAGAATAACACTAAGAAGAATTTCAGAATTTATAATGTTAAACACTATCTGAAAAAAAATGCTGTGTGTATTAAAGAGTCATTTGAAGCCGTTAATCACAGTCTACAATTGCCAAATCATAGTTTAAATGCGGCTGAAATGCGTGTTACTCTGCACTGCTCTGCTTGCAGGTTTATGTCCGTGTCAGTGCTGACCCGGAGCTGACGTTGGCTGCCAGCCTGGCACAGAGCGTGGCTAACGTTAGCAGTGCTAGCAGCAGCCGCAGCTGCACTGCTTGCAGGTTTATGTCCGTGTCTGTGCTGAATGTGGGCATGTTTCTCCAGTCAAGTGAATATATATCAGCTTATTCTGTCACAGTCTACATTCAACATTATTTCCATTTTCTAGATGAAAACACTGCCAAACAGCCATTAAATAGATCATGACATGTGGACGGAGAACTCTTCACTAACTAACTGATGTCATTTCCTATAAAATTTAAGAATTCTTTGTTGTATCCTGTGGTTGGGTCTCACTTGAACTATTGCACTGCTACGCTGCCCCATTGGCATCCAGAGGCACTGCACCTTTTTCGTTCGTATCCATAAGCTTTTAGAAAACTTGCAGAAATATGGAGGAAATTAATCAATCTCTATCTTACATTTGGCATAAATGAGCTTAAATAGGGCTCAAATAGGGTGTGAGTCCTATCGTGGCATTGAGCTCATTACTGTCATAGCAAAAAAGAAAAAAATTTAAAATATTTTTATTGTGGACAATTGTAAAACATGGCATCTATATGAACATGCTTCCTTTTTTTCTTTTTAATATGTTAATACGTAGGGCTTTGAAATTTAACAAATCAGTGGGTGTGCATTACATTATCAATGTATTATCTTTCTGGTCCGAAAATGTCCCCAACAGGACCAACAAGTTCAGGACTAAACACATTATAAATACCACTGCAGACAATTAAATTCAACTGTCTTTGAGCTTGTTAATATTTTTCTTCTCTCTGTCTATTACGTCTTTGTTCTATTAGTGCGGAGATTAGGATTCTGGAGAATGTGATTGACACTTAGATGAGGGTTTGACGGCCTGTCATCACTCACACTGAAACCCAGTGTTAATATAATTAAATTATAAATGAGTGCATGAATATTATATCAGTATGGGAGAGCTATCAGGGAATTCAGTGTTGCTTTCCAACATCAACAATTCTGCCATTTTAGTCACCCCTGTTCATCTTCTTCCACTGCTGAAATACAATGCAAGGGAATTCCAGAATGTCTGAGCAATATCCGTGTGAGTCTACGTCCTCACGTAGCCCCATCCACCATGGAGTTCACTGAGAGAGCCACAAGGGCCGAAGAGAAAACCAGTTTAGAACAGGACAAGGACCAAGGTTATAAGATGAAATAAATCTGCTTAGTTTATTTTCTGGCAACCCCCTGAGGGAGAGAGACCATGAACTGACAGGCCCTATGTAATTCTTGACAGAGGAAAACTTTGTATACAGACAGTCTCAGCAACATGTTATTAAAAAGATGAGCATGGCCGCGGAAAATAAATAAATAAAGAAAAAATACTGATTAAATTTTAAGCAGCTGGCGGGCCGATAGTTTGCCTGAGGCATATTTGTCAGTTTCAAAGGGTGTTTTTATTAATTTTGTATTTTGCATTTTGTTAGTGGAAAGAACTTACTCCACCGGGAGCGCCACAAGCTATAGCCAGCAGAGCCTATAGCAGGGAGAAAGGAGACACAGAGCATGCCAAGCAGATCCTGCACACTTAGAGAAAGAAATCAGCTCGACATCACCAGCATAACCCACAGACCCCCCACCCTCTACCCAAAGCACACACAAAACACACAGGCATGTTCACATACAAGTAATGTATGCACTATGTACACACATACAAATCCTTATGTGATGTGCACTGCATTTTTATTGTACAGAACAAACCACTTTTTACCAGTCAGCTGTTGGCAGTCAGTAGAAACTGTGCAGTCTGCTGTATCAGTTATTGTATAGATTCACACCCTTTGAACAATTACCACTATTTAGCAAAGCTGATGCTTAATTTCTCCGTCTTTTATATGAATCATCAACTAGTGGGTAGCTTTTTTCTGGGACCTGTAGGCTTTAGCCTGAGCCTTTGCATCTTTGCAGTGCTGAGTTAGCATGGTATCATATGTACCTCAGGGCCAACACTGAACCTTTAGCAGAAATTACATTAAAGTAATTTTGTTAGCAACTCTTAACTCATAGGAAAGTCATCTACTTTTTATCACCACCTATTCAAAGCTCATAATGTTAAATTGATGAAAGTAAAACATGTTATTATAAGTTAAAGAAATGAAATTGATTTGACAGAACTAGCTCTGCAGGTAGTTCTTATTTTCATTTTCGATTAATCTGCTGATAATTTTTTTTTACAATAAATCTTTTTTTTTTTAATCAATAAAATGTAAAAAAAAAAAAAAAAAAAAAAAAAAGTAAAATGTGAACAATTTCCCAGAGCCCAAAGTAATGTCTTTGAAGTGCTTTTTTGTGCTAAACCCAAAGAGTCTTCATTTACTGTCCTAAATGACAAATAAAAGTCCTCACTTTTAAGACGCTGGAACCTGCAAATTTTTGACACTTTTACTTAAAAAATGACTGATAACTAATTTTCTTTTGATCGTTTGAACGATTAATTGACTGATTGCCACAGCTGTTGCTTGGCTATTTACTTTTTGGCGTATAGCAAGGGTAGCTGAACTCTTTAATTTATGATATATGTACCGTATATTTTGTTCAACTTTTCAACAAGCTCAATCTAGTCAGACAGCCTTTCTTACCCTCTGCCAGCTCAGTGTCAACGCAGTGCTCTGATGTACAGACCTGAAACCAGAAAACTATACTCCTTTTAGCTTTGCTGGTCAATGGCCATTCAGAATATGAGTGTTAAGGTTTGTTAAAGTATTAATTAAATATTACTTTTTTTTTTTTGGTTACTTTTATTTTTGTTTGTGCAGAAAATCTGCATTTCATGCCACCCATCCATCTGTCCATTTCACTCGTCTGTGGTATGGTGGCAGGCTTAGCAAGGTATCCCAGACACCCACCCACATCCACCAACTCTTCGTGGGTGATCCTGAGGACAGATGGGATGTACAATTCCTCCAGCGTGTTCTGCGTCTACCCTAAGATTTCCTGCCAGGTGAATATGCCTGGAATATTTCCACAAGGAGGCCATATAAGATACAAGAGATTTATCTATCATTATACAACAGGCTTTTATAGTGATGTTGATTAATTAGATTTTAAATATTTATTATTATATGCCTTTATCAGATATTTGCTCAATATGTATCTTGATATGACCTGTATTAAAATAAGTCCATGCAGTACCAAGATAAAGTATTTTTAAACAGAAATTGAAATGTGTTCCAATGAAAACACAAAATGTTAATTTCTACCACGTCAGTTGTCAGGAAGAATCATGATTTTATGGAAATGCGTGTGGAAAGCAGGTGGTACGAACGGAATAATGACACAAAACCTCAATAAGAGAAACTTGGAATTTCACAAACTCCAGGCAGATAGTATCAAACAGCATTGAACACTGAGCAGCAAAGGCTGCCCTCAGGCTATAATTTGCAGAGGTTTTACCTGCTGCTGGCTGAGACTGAACACCAGTGTGAAGACAAAGCTTAGCGAGTGTGTGTGTACATACATATGTGTGCACAATTCACAGCACTACACTTGGCAGTTTTATAGAAAATTGCCAGTATTTGGGCCAGGTAAGCCTCCCCAACCCACCAACAGCTTTAATCATCTTAAAAAAGAAATAGCCGTTGAGGCATTTGATGGCTATTAGCAATGTGTGTTGCATCTTCAAAATCACCTTTCATTCCAAAATACTCATAAAGCATTTGCGTCAAATCAGTCAGACAGAGCAGTTTGAAGTAGATGCTACTTTGTTGTGTAAAGGTGAAGGAGTTAATTAGGTGATGGGAAGGTGACTGATGCTATGTATATACAGCACATACGACCGGGAGAGAAGCCAAGTGGGCTGCTAATCATGCCCTCCACCCCCTTACTCTGCATTCATCTCCAACCATATGCTTTTGAAGTCAAGGCTGTCAGGAGCTCTGTGACATGCACTCAGTTTTATTGGATTTCATGGAGAAAGTATGCTTTGTTTATCATGGCTGATTTTGAATAAATCTCAAATAAAACACTAAATTACATTTAAGTGATGCGTTCAAAGAAGCTCACCCTAAATAGATACGAAGATAGAGCCGTATTTGCTTTTTGCTTTTTTCACTTTCTGGTAAATTAATGCATTTCCTCATACAGTAATGGAGCAGGTTTGACTGTTAATGTTAATTTGAGCACATGAGACTGAGAAACATTGGCACTTTTAAAGAAAAAAAATTCTATATAAATATTTATATATATTACAAAAGACTGGATGAATTGGTGTATTATATTGGAAGTTTCATCAGTAATTAGGAGTTTATAAAGTAATATAAATATGTTGTTACTGAGAAGTCATGATAGTGATATTACCTCTAAGAAGGAATGTCTTGCATGCCTGTATGTGCCTATGCCATCTATATTTCTTAATATGAAAGAAAGTGCTTGCAAGACACATTAACATAGATTGATCAGTGATTAATATAATTTTTACAAAGCTGAAACGATGTAGATGTGACACTATAATACTTTTACTCTCCTCAACTTAAGCCCATTAATTTCTCTGGCAGGCATAACCCCGGAGGGTATCATGCTTTTGATTGTGTGTCTGTGTTTGTATCTGTCCACAGTTAATCACGCATACTACTGGACCCATCAGCCTGGTATTTTTTTGTGCACACTGATTGCAGTGATTCACAATTTTTTGAAAAATTTTGAAAAACCTCTTTCATGCCGGCTCTTGATACTGTATACTGTTGCTGGCCACATACTGGCCTTTGTCATCGCTCAAAATCTGACATCTCATCTTTAACTGGAGCATCTTCAGATTAATTCCACTAAAGTCATGCATGATATGAAATGAATATATCCCCATTTTTGTTATGTTGACCATCTCGAATATAAAGGAGCTGAAAGACAAATCAGTGAGGTTCAACTCGTCTTTGTTTGGCTGGGTAGAAGGAGGTAGGGAGTTTTTTTGTGTGTGATGTCTTACAACTAAATAAAAATAAATAAATAACAAAAATTGTAAGTAAATAGTGTTTAAATTGAGAATTTCTGAATTATTTAATGTTATTTTCTTGATCAGCTTAAACACTTGGGTGAACCAAGGATGCTTGGTTACAATGCCATTACACTGATCTATCCATCTTAAAGAAAACAAACGTGAAAGTGGTGGCATTGCAGCAGGTGCTTCAGCATCTGTTGCCTGGTGGAGATCTGTACTCTAATTGCACTCTTCTTGTTCAGTCTTTTTTAGTGAATAAAAACATTTACACCAGAAATGATCTCTTTTTCTGTTTTAGACCAGGTGCTGTCTGTCTCACTCAGATCATCAAGCTACATATATTTATCTGACGCAGGCAGCTGCCCAGTATAACAAAGTAAAACTAAAAGTTGAAAAACTAATGTTGTGTTCTGCAGGTTGTATTGACTTTTGCTTACTTAAGTGATTATTAAAATTACATTCACTAAGATTTGTTTGTTTACATACAGCAATAGTGTTAGTACAGCAAAAACTAGAAATGAAGAAATAGTGTGTTTGAGCCTTTGCAGAATTGGATCATCCCCCCCCCCCCAAATAATACCATTAATACTGTATTATCCAAAAAGGATTATAATTTTCCCTTCTCACCACTATTGCATTTATTTAAAAGATTCTGCTCTTCTACAGTATGTGGTTTATCAATGCTTATGATAATGTTTTAGATGCTGATGCTGATGATGATGTTTTAGATACGACTTTTGCATCCAAGAAGCAATTAATGAGCAGTTGGTCTCATGATTATGACAGTCATCTTTTTTCATTCTTTCATTTTTGTTTTTCTGTTTTGCCATATTCTCCTCTTACTGCATGATCTTCCACCTCTGTAGTGATCAACTCCTACTGAACCCCTCATTGTTTGCAGAAAGGACTTAATTGATCACAGGCTGCGATCCAAATCAAAATCATAGCAAGCAATTAGGATCAAACCTCAAAACCCATTATGAATTAATGAAGAAGGCATTAATGAATTATTAATGACAAAAGAATTACAGGCCTGACACATTGTGTGTGGTTGATGGATGGATGGATGGATGTGCAGTAAAATGAACTGAGTTCAACCATAAGGGAAAATTTCCTCATAATCTTCTGTACCAACTGGCTCAGAACAGAGGGGAATCTTAGGCTTAGTAATTAGGTGAAGGATACCTTTATAAAATGAGAAAAAGATCTTAACAGTAATGTGCACTTTTGTAGGAATTTTTAAAAGAGATTTTAGAGCTCACTCATAAAACATGAAACACTTCAAATTCTGTATGAATGAGCAGTTACCTTTTTTAGTAGGTTTATCACAGATTTTTCAGTGTTTAAGAGAGTCAGTGCACCATCAATTCACAGTTTTTTATAAAACATTTTTTTTATTGGTATGTTGTATTGTCATTTTAAGGTTCTCAAAAGTATTGATAATTCAGTAATTTTCAATACCACAGGTTTCAAAAAATACAATACTGGCATTTACTGGCGTTTTCTGTACCAGCACTGTGTGCAGATTGTTAATTTAAAAGAAGAAATTTATCAATATTTTGTATGCCTTTTCTTTTTGTTGTGGTATCTAAAGAGGTATCAAGTATGTTTTATTTTTATACTAGTATTGTATTGAAGTTTAAATTTGTGGTATTGTGACAACTCTAGTTAGTTTGTTTGAGGGATGAAACTGGTTAATTAAAAATTCCCTCTCAAAATATTATATGATTTTACCATCACAACTAAGTGAAATGAATGTTTTTTTTTTGTTTACAAGATTGACTTGAAAATAAATTTCTAATAAAATGCAAATACATTTCAACATGCAAATTTAGTACACCTGTTTGCAGTATTTCCACCAAAACTCGGGGCCCGAACTGCATCGCATAATTTTTCTCTGTTGTTGGGCTGTTGACTCCAGAAGTAAACTGTTGTGAGAAAAAGACCACACTGACCTTCCATTTAGTGTTGGCTTGTGCTTGCAGGATCCCTTGTGAAAATAAGGCAGATTTTGAACATGTTAACACAGAGCTACAAGACCTTGTTTCTCTACTGTGTCTCTCGAGCTCCCCTGCCACCTCTCGTTCTCAGACGTAAAATAATCGACAGATGAAGTCCAGAGTTTGGCAGGAAATAACAGCATAACTGCATTACAAGTAGCCTGATGGCAACTTACTGCAGCACCAGTGTTGTTAGAAGACTTACACTTAACCGAGCAATTTATTTAATGTAATAGTTGCCCATTCTCTTATTGAGACAACAATAAGCCAAGGAGAGTAATCATACAAAAAGCTGATGCTGCAGCACTATCAGAGTTAATATGATACAGTATGTTTTTTCACTTTCCCTTTTTAGGCTCTCCACCACCTCATGCACATTAGATTCACAAATGCTTTTTGAATTCCTTATT
The DNA here is from genome assembly GCA_027495735.1 of Lutjanus campechanus. NCBI lineage: Eukaryota > Metazoa > Chordata > Actinopteri > Lutjaniformes > Lutjanidae > Lutjanus > Lutjanus campechanus. The sequence goes on from JAJHUR010073303.1 coordinate 41,827, forward strand.
TTTATCATTTATTTCCAAGCTCAGGCTTATTTAAATTTTTTTTTTTTCTTGTCTCTGCTTTCGTGGGTGGGGGAATTCTTTACTTAATTCCATTAACTTTGTATTGCTGCTCAATCTTTGGTGCCCTGAGCATCAGTGCTGTGGCTTGGCTGTCTTTTAGCAGTTCCGCTTCAGCGCTCTTGGATAGAACATGACAGTTACATTAATGTCTCCATGTAAATTGCTGTCTACATGTAGGAAACAAGCAAAAGGGAAAAAAAAAGAAAACATGGAACATTCATTGCCCCATGACAGGAGGAATTACAACAACATTCATTGTGTGGAGCCCCAAATGGCCAAGTCTATTATAGTGTACAGCAATTTCACTGAGAATCCAACCAGGAAGATGGACAGCAAGAAAAAGCAATGACAGAAAACACTCACACAGTGCTTTTTAACCAAGCAGTAAAGAAATAAAGGAAAATAGGGGTCAGGGCTCCTGTTACACCAATTTTTGTAGGGAAGTACTGTATCTTTCCAAAGCATTGCACATGGCATTAAAGGGTCCCTATGGATTTTTTGACCACTACTTGTTGTAGAGCAATGTTTTGATGAGCGGGACCCCAAATTGTTTACATGTGTTGCACCAGCATGCACGCAAGTACAAACATGCATGACACGAGCAGAGTGGTGGTCTAGTAGTTATTTCACTTACAAGTCTCACATTTGACTTGTCAGGCGTATGTTTCTATGACTTTTATGGAATCTTGCAGATATAGTTGGCATCGGAAATGGCTTGAGGTGGAAGATACATTTAACATATTTGTTTTCAAAAGGTTGGCTCACCTGTATTAAGTAACTAGTGTGCTTCTACAATTGTTTAAAATTATTATTCTCATTATCATTGATAATTACTATACTAATACTGTTAGTGCTATTAGTTTAAAAAATTGAACCTTCACACTGGCTATGAGTAAGCACTTCATACCACCCCACTTCAAAAACTCGAACTATCCCTTTAAAGTACATACACAGTCATCACAGATTTATTTTCCATACATGTTGAGAAGTGTTTTTTGACAAAATCACTTTATGGGTAAAATAATGAAGACTCCATGCATTATTATATAACGAATGAATATCTGTGATGATGCTACTTGTGCAGTGCACAGTTTTGTTGTGATGTACGAGATGTAGACAAAGTAAAACAACACAGCGTGTGTGATCTTAGGCTATACAGAGACACCCTGAGCTTTTCTGAAGTGAGGTGGGCATTCTGGACTTGAAAGTACATCTAACACAAAAGTTGTGCTGTCAAGATGACAACACCATGTCCTGAAGACACGTCTAAAGATGAGTGTCTCTGCTTTGCCTCTGTTGTGCTGGCACATTTTCAGGCTTCTCTGACTTCACAGTAAACCACATACTGTAGTAAGGCCAGTGTACCTAGGAGCCACTTTCATTCTGTGTCTCTTGCTAACTTTTTTTTACTCTTATGAAAGGAGAGTTGGCAAGAAAAGGTGACTGTATTTGGCTGAGTGTTACATCTAAGGTGAAACCATTGTGAATTTCAATTGCTTACATTATGCAAAAATAGTGTTAATGTAATTGCCAAATAATGTTTGTCAGAGTTTTTGTTGACTTTATCACTGATGTAACAAGATGATAAAACACATTTATAATGATGAAAACTGATATATTCTTACAGTTTCATAAACAAATAAAAACAAAATGTTATGGAGGGAGGAGTTGGGAAGTGATCCAACCAGAACTAATCTCTGAATGATAGGGAGGATAGATGCAAACAATTTGATAGTGCTGATCTGCTTGATGTCAACTAGGATGCACCTGCTGCATGTTCAAACTGTACCAAAATGTCAATGTTCAGGAGAAAGAGAAGAAAACACATTGGGATAAATTTCATGTTTAATGTCAAGAAAAACAAGACCCCTGTAAACCATGCAGCAGACAGTCACCAGTAAAAATGCAGAACTTGAAGCAGCAGTTGCAGATGAGTCATCCCAAAATTCATGCCAAAGTAAACACACTTAATTGTTTTTTGTTGTTCTTTAAGCTTAAGTTATTTTATCAGCTAACCCAAGCTACCAAGTGTGTTTTTGCTAAACTTAAAATACAATACAAAGGAAAAAAAATCAGATTGTTTGAAAAGAATAACTTCGGTATTTTTCAACCTGGGCCCTATTTCCCCTTGTGTATGTGTGTGTATGATTGATAGGTACAACTCGTTTTAAAATTGGTTCAGTATTGAGGGAGGCAGATGCAGCCGGCAGCCGTGAAACGAGTTATAACGGTAGATATGAGGGCAAATACGTCCCGTAAAAGTTTGTGCATTAAAAGTGTTTTTTTTCACCACAGACCGGATCAGATCGCCAATGTAATCTCTGTCAACAGTATGCTTCACTTACTGGTTGTTGTGTGTGACGACATCTCGCGGGATCTTTGTTTGTTGCCGGAAAACAGAGTCATGCTGAGAGCCGGTCAGAGCGGAGTTAGTTGTCTCAGAGTTCAGTTGAAAGTTTTACTGCAACTATTGAAAACAGTGGTTCGTGTTTGTGCTTCGCCGAATTGCAAGACCAGGATGTCGCGCAACGCCTCCATACAGCTTTCATAGGCTGCATTTGTCAGAGAGCAACATGCTGAAGTTATGGCTAATTGTGCTACAATTGGATGCTAACACTCCTGTCCAGACACTGCGCCTTGCCAATCCCGAAACACTTCACCAAACACACCTCAAGAAAACAGCCGTCCCACTCACTGCAACAAAGACATTCTTCAACAAGCAAAGATCCTGCGAGATGTTGTCACCGAGTGAAGGGTAAGAGAGACGCTTTGCATGTTGTTGACAGAGATTACACTGGCAATCTGAGCCAGACTGTGGCGAAAAAAGCACTTTTAATGCACAAAGTTTTACGGGACATATTTGCCCTAATATCTACCATTATAACTCCGGCTATAAGGCTGCCGACTGCATCCGCCTCCCTCAATACTGAACCAATTTTAAAACGAGTTGTACCTATCAATCATACACACACATACACATGGGGAAATAGGGCCAGGGTAGAAAAATACCGAAGTTATCCTTTAAGGTGTGAAGAAGTCTGAAGTTTCAGTGTCCTCAAATTAAAACAAACACATATGCTAACAAAAAGAATGCGCAAAAAATGTCCTTTATACTAGACATATGATGGGAGAAAGAAGCAGGAATGTAGCATACTTAATGTTAGACATGACATATGCATCACACTTGAACTAAACCTGCTTTTAATTGACTAAATCTACTGTAGATTTAGTTAACTAAAATGTTATATTCTGTCAACTAAAACTAGACTAAAACCAAAACAGTTCATGTAACTAAAATGTGGCAAATTATATGGTATTTTAGTCAAAAGACTATGACTAAAACAAATTTGTTGTCAAAATTAACAATGTACCTTTTAAACATAAGTTATTTTGTGAAAAAATACTGGAAATAACCACTGTTTATTTATGGGTCTATGAATGAAGAAATTTGTGCAAAGGCATAATTGATGTTAGGTATATCTTATCTATGAAATTTGAGAGATTTTTATTGATACTGTTTAAATTTAAGGTTAGTGATCATCTTTACAAGAAAATGTGCCAACCTACAGCATGTTTGAAAAATAACAGTTTCCATGCAGAGAACGGGTTAGGTGACATGAATAAGAGATATTTCTATTATTATGCAATTGCTACAGCTTTCCTAAAGGGACCCTAACAATATTCCCTTTTACGCTGTGCTATCCATCATGATAATGAATGGCAGTAACTTATCCTGGGACATAAATCTGGCAAGCCCCAACAGCACTGTGACACAGCATTTAATTACAACGCATGTCTAATTGAAAGACCCTCGGAAAATAGTGGGATGTCTCTCTGGCTGTAGCAGGGTTAAAAAACTTAATTAATTATGAGGCACCTCCCTCCCTCTTTATTCTGAGTCACTGGCGTCCCTGCCTCAGTGAGCTGATGACATTTTCAGCCTCCCTTTCATCCTTCAGAGAAATGAATGACGTGGCAAGAGCGTTATCAAATGAGCTGTAGAGCCAGCCAGTGAATATGTCATTGAGTGTGACTGCTCCCTGAGTGAATTGTGATTTATCTCTATGGCTCCCTCGTCATGTTAACTGACTTGCTACCCGGCGCCACTCGCCCCCCACCCTGAGGTTGACAAGCTCAGTAGATCATTTGGGGGATCTCTAGGTGAGATACTGGCTAATGTAGTCTGGGACCCTCCTGAATAACAGTACCCCTGCGTTTGACCCCACATGCCCCTCACTGCTCAGAACTATTTCCATTCATTGCTTCACATCTCTAATCAATAGCATGTGGCACCCCCACTCATAGATGCAGGGCTAATGTTGTCTTCTGTATGCTTTTGTGAGTGGGGGGTACCCTCAAGACAATACAACATGTCTGCATGGTAGTTTGTCATTGGATTGTAGTCAGTGAAGCTGTGTCTTCAAATTCTCTCTGTCAAAGCTTTGATTCATTCACAAAACTGACTCTTTATTGATCCCACAAGTTAAAAATGGAGGAAAGGTAAACAGGGAAATGGTCAGTAAGATATGACAGAAACTATCAAAGTTTTTGAAGCATTTTAGTATGAAAGCAGGCAGGAGCCAGCACTTGCCTGTACTAGCGACTATTACAGCCACTGAGTGACAGTGAGCTCCAAGGACCACTTTCTATTAGCAACATACCAGTTTTCAAGCACCTGCTTGTGGGATGTTGTATCTGTTGGCATAAAACAGTGACAGTCTGTGTATATTAGAAATGGCAAATTCCAGTGAAACAGCGCTAGTATGTCCATACAGTACTTATTGGTATATGCAAATGAAACAATAGGCACATTAGTTGCAAAAAACAACTCCTGATTCATTTTCTTGTAGGTTCTGTTTAATGATGTTTGATTGAAACATCTGTGTATATAAAGGAATATTTGGATGTGAACCCTTTGTAATCAACATGTTGCCTAGTAACTGTATATTGTGTGTATATTTTTTGTCAGTAACTCTAACAGACAATTACATTTATTTTGTAATTTAATTACATGTAACTAGTTACATGGAAGTAGTTACTCACCAGCACTGCTAGTATTGTATGAGACATCTATGAGAATCTCCAGTCCAAGTGGACATTTGTACCAAATGTGAAGAAACTCCCTCCAAGCATTCCTGAGATATTGCATTCAAGAGAGTGGGAAGAACGTGGAGTTACAGTGACCTTTGACCTCCAAAATTTAATAAGTTCATCATTTAGTCAAAGTGGACATTTGTGCCAACTTTGAAGAAATTCTTTAAGGGGTTTTTGAGATATTGTGACCACAAGAACGGGATGGCCCAAAAACAAAACACCCCTCGCCACAGCTGTAGCTGTCATTGAGCCATAAAAAAAGCATTCAAATGTAACGCAAATAATCAAAAAATTAACTCAACTCAACTCAGCTTTATTTATATAGCACCTTTCATACAAACATGCAGCCCAAAGTGCTTCACAAAGCAACATTAAAACAAGAAACAAATAAAAGCGATTGTTAAATGTGACTCACTGTTTTTCTGAGGAGGGTTATGATGGTTTGCTGAAAGATGCTGACACTCTTAAACACATTCATTCTTACAGGCTGTTTCACAATGGTAGAGTGTTGGCTGAAGGTAGCATTAAGACACATAACAGAATGAAAATAGTTAATGTTTAATCTTTTTCCATTCCAAATGGCATAAATACATACATATACATATATACATATATACATATAATACATTTTATTCAAACTTTAAACAACAACAATTTTTTCATTCTTTACCATTATGGTACAGTGTTGATTTTAAGGTAATGCACCAAAAGTTTACCCTAAAAAGATATTTTGTAATTTCTTCAAATTATGTTTACTTGCTTTATTTTATGACAAAAACCATGGCAAATCATTTTTTAATAACTGGCATCATAATGCGCACTATAGAGGGATATACACATATACACAAAGGAAATAATTCTGTAGTGCATTTTTGAATTTGTGTTAGGTTGAATTTAAACAACAGCAACGAAATGCTGATGATAATATGCTCGACATCTTCACATTAAAAGTTATCATCTGGGCAACATTGTCCATCAACTGTGTCTGTGTTTGTGCACAAATTATTATTGCCACAGAATCCCCTCCCCTCATCCTGCTGAAGTCTTGTGTGTTGTGTTGCGTGTTGTGAGTTCAGAACTTGACCTGTTAGGCAAGCGCTACAGCCTGATTCAGGATGTTATGGTGGAGCATGTTTCTGTAAGATGTGAGCACATAAATCTCTGATTTCCTGTTGCTTGACCAGCCTGAGACCCATTTTGTCTGTTTCATTTGCTGAATGGATATAAGCCAGGAGCAGCGTCAATTCCAAGCTGTGTTAGCATGGCTCTTATCCCCGCTCTCCTCTGCTTTTCCTGTGGTGGTCTGTGATGGTGCATCTGGCTAATCTGGCTGGGAGGTTGATCAAGTTAATATTCATGATATTTACTCTTGCTCTGTAAAAAAAAAAACTTGATTAATCCTCAGAACAACTGGTAAAATACTTGATTATGAAAATAGATGATAGTTACACATCTCCTGATGTTATTCAGAGTAAAAAGCTTTTGTCAAAAATATGATTTTTAAAACTCACAGAAACTTTGGAGAAACTTGCATCAAAGACAGCTTGGAGTTGTTGACAAGGCACTTCCTGATCTTCTTGTACAAAAAAAAGATGCACTTTAAAGTTGTTTATGTCTGAATCAAGTTTGTGTGAATAAGTAATGTATTCATCAGCCTTCCAAAAGGCTCCCAGTGCCTCTGTTTGGCAGAGACAGCACTTACATGTACTTCAAGCAAAGGGCTGTGGGTTGTGGGGTAACACAGGGACAAGTGGAGGGAAGGGACCATGGAAAACTGTCTCAACTGAAAAAATGATGCAGCTTCCCAAATAATCCTTTTACCAGCTCCATACGTTTGTCATCCACACTCACGCCCATGCCCTGCCTCACCTGAGCTTGATTAGTGAATGCCTGAACTCCAAGTACAGTGTTGAAAGGCTGCCAGCAGACACTCAACACCAAATCAAAAGCTTCACTGTGGAATCAAAAGAGTTCAGTCTTTCTCTACATAAACATGAGAGCAATGGAGGTGATGGGCTGCGCTGAATGTGAGCCAGTTCTGACATCCTCCAGTGGTTCCTGTGCACTACCTGTGTTGTCGCATATCTGTCCGCCTTTGCTGTCAAATTCAAATGTTGTTTTAAACCCAGTAAAATTACTGTTATGCCCTTTATCCCTTGCACAAATCTAAGTAAGACATATTGTTGCATTATTATTTGCTCAAAGCTTCACTTTTGGCTTCACAATGTTAAATCTCCTTCCTTAACTGCCTGACTTGCTTTCCAGATTATTTTTTCAGATTGGTTATAGAGAGAAAATGTATTTTCCTGTCTGGTTGGGTGCTAAGGAAAAAAGAGACTTAGTCTGAACATGAAATGTAATTAGGAGTATCGGAATTTAATTAATGATTATGCACAAATTATAAATTTACTTGGGATATTTGCATCTTTAAAAATAGCCTAGTGAAAAATATTTCATAATTATCATCCAAGCACTGACAAGTAAAATTATTAACCTATTTCAAATTATTGATAATGGAGAAAGAAGCCTGTAAAGTGTTTCTCTAATTATGAAAAGAAAATACACTATATCATGTAGTTCCACAGTGCAAAGCACAATTATGAAAGACTGGGATCTAAATTTCACTTTCAGACGGTGACCTTCAAGTTGGTCAGATAAAGATTAAAGATGAGTAAATACTGTATTCCACACACATACCACACCAGTGTTAATTCTGTTGACTTATAATTTTTGTAAATATTTTTTTTTCTGATGATAAAACAATAAGTAATTTATGACAAAAACTTTGACGATATCTATTAACACTTTTGTCCACAAAATACAAGACAACAAGCAGAATCTGATAGGACCGAGTTATTTATTCCTCCAGAAGCTCCACCTCTGTCCCTCCACTCCACGATAAATATTAGTTTGTCCCTCTGTTCCACAATAAACGCAAATTTTTCGCAGAATATTTTCAACTTGCATTTTTAATGTGCACTATGTCACTATCAGCCTTATATTAAGCTACAGATAATTTTGGGATTTTGTTTTGGTGCTTTTTAAATCATTTAATAGTTTAATTGCACAGGGCTCCTAGCACTAGATACATGTCAGTGATAAACTATGGTGGCTCAGTAGTGTCAGATAAAACTGCAGTAAAAAAGGCAAACTGACTGCCACTATAATGTTTAAGGAATATAAAGGTGGCCATGGTGAACATACTGCCCCAGGCAAAAAACAAGTGACGGAGTAACTTGAGTAATGGCCTGTTGGTAAAATCATGATTTGTAGTTTTAGAGCTATTCATGGAATAATACATGTGCAATGTGGAGGGAAGTTCTACGATTTATAATATATTAACATTTGGCCCAATAAAAACAATAGATATGAAATTTGTCCTTGTATGTATGAAACAAATATCTTACAAAAAAGAAGAATGCACATTTGAGCAGGAGATATTAAAAAAAAAGATATACTTTATTGTCCCTGGCTTGGGCAATAGTGTCACACACACAACTGCAGTAAATTTACAGTGTGGGACCAACAAGACAACTCAGTTCTGCAACAGTGACACAATGATAAATACACACAACAAAAATAGAGGGTATAATATCGTTCATTCCTGGATAGATAAAAAAAAAAAAAAAAAAAAAGTATTTAAAAAAAATATTGAGGAAACTCTTTGGAGTGAAAGTGAAGTGGTTAGTATCTTAATATTTTCAAGTAAAACCATTTAATTTTCAGACACCCAAATAATGACAAATCAGGTTCACAGCTCACAGCTCACAGTTTTTTAAAATACAGCTTTTTTGAGTTTTTAAAACTCAAATTCAATGTTACCTCAAGAAGAAAAGTAAACTATCTCAACTAAAGAGTATATATTGGCGAGTTTAATTTGAGCTCAAAACTCAAAATTTATTGAAGTTTCACTAACATTTTAAGTTGTCTCAACTTTTTTTTTTACAGTGTAGAGACATTTAAATAATGCTTTGTCGCATTTTAGTCAACTAAATCTACTGTGGATTTAGATGATTAAATTATTATATTTAGTAAACTAAAACTAAAGACTAAAAGTAAAATAATTTAGATGACCTGATGAAATATGACCAAAACTAAATGTGAATTTTAGTCAGAAGACTATGACCAAAGCTAAAATTTTGTTGTCAAAATTAACACTGTCCCACGGACATCTGCAGTCCAATTGGTAAACAAAACACAGAGTAGTCCAGTTTCACAGGGGAGTTAATATCATACCATAGGGAGACAATGTCCTAATTGCATCACTTAATTGTCTTTCAGTGGCAAGCTGGCAGTCTTTGTCCTGCCTTGTCCTAGGCCCTGTTCTGTGAGCTTGTAAACCTTTTATCTTTCAGACATGCAGGATGAAAGATAAGGATGAGTAAAGAGCATACAGCATGGGACACTAACATCTTATTAGAATAATGACCTTCGAGAGAACTTAGTCCCTGCATTGCTGTTCACAGTCGTATACAGACTGTCGTATTAGCTGCAGCTCTGTCGCCGGTAAGTGTCATGCGAAGAGACAGGTCATTTACATTTTTGATAAAATGATCCTGCATTTTTTATTTGTCTTTGAAATTAAAGACTTCTTTAATCATTGTGGATGGAAAGGGACTTAGCCGACGTACTCATGTGTTTCTGATTGCATTAGAACTGATGTGGCGTGGCATGATGGATATTTAATAGTTGTGCTGTCCCTCTGTATCATGTCAGGAGTCTGACACACACAGATGCTCTGGAGCTCTCCACCCCATACAGAATTGCTTTAATTATTAGCCCTATCATCTTGGCTTTGAGATGAGAGGAGGGGCGAGGAGAGCAGAGGAGAGGAGCGCGTAGACGTATAGACGAGCTAAAGAAGGCCATGCGAGACAAGTCAAAGGTTGTTGTCAAAGGTTCTAAATGAGTTTATGAGACGTTTGTGCATGGTGATGCGGTATCAAACTGACATGCCAGATCCTGTTAGTCTGCAGTACTTTCTTCTCTACAGGCCTCGTAGTGGGGCCTAATTGCTGTGTATATCTACAGAGGCCGCGAAGAGCCCACGGCAGCCCTGTAGCGCCCCAGGCAGTGTGCTGATCAGACCTCTCCCTCTGCTGCACTAAACTGTCATCTTCTACAGCTATGTGTTTTTATATTGCAGCATAAAACTGATTTTACTTGATTAAAAAGATCAAATGTTGGCCATGCCAATATGAGTAACTCAAAAGAAACACCACAATTGCGTCACCAGTACCGCAGAAACATCCATCAGTGCACGGGCGCTGGCAAGTCTATTCTTGATAATCCAGAGCTATAATGAAGGAACATAAAACGGCCATACAAATTTTCCTAGAATACTTTTTATGGAAATAAAGAGGGCCGATGAGAGCAGAGGCCAGAGAGTGATTATGTGAGAGAGAACAGCCACTCTTATGCTGGCACCTCCAGCATGCGGGCCATCTGCATAGAGGGCCTGGAAATGAGGATGACAATGCTAATCACTGCCATGGAGGCCTAACTGGTGTGGATGAATGGCCATCCCAGGCTCTAAACACACTGAGTAGCGCTCATCACACAATGTTTTTGTCTGGGCATGCCAGGTCCACAAGCCTCCACCAGCCCCGCCCTTTTCCTGTACACACTCCATCACTCAGTGGCAACATGTGTATGGCTTCCTGTCAATTCAGGAAGTCTTGGTTCATGTCCCAGCCACATTAATGGACCAGGCAGAGGATACTTAGTAATTTCCTATTTCCCTATTGAAGCAATTGTTGTTGGCTATTCTCATTCATCACTGCCCCCCCTCCCAAAATTGGATCATTATCTGTTTCTTGTTTCTGTTTCTTTCTTTCTCATACTCAGTCCTTCATTGGAGAAATTTAGCATTTGCATCTTCTAAAGGTGTTTTCTTTTGGTCAGTGCAGCAAGCTTGACGAGATATTATGAATGTATGTTTTGTAATGGAGCCTTAACACGTGTCACAAAAAGGCGCTGTGATGTACTGTAGCCTCAGGTCAAATCAAATTATCAAAGCAAGTGAAATTGTCTTGAGGATAAGATCAATCCAGTGACACATGTATTTTCATGACTGATCAATCAAAAGGCTAAATCAAATAAACAGGGCTCTCAGTTAGAGAACATGTCTGCTTAATTCCTTTATCCTCAGAAAATGAGAAGAATAAATTGAGAATGACACATTTACATGAGCAAATAAAAGACTGTGCCAAGACAGACTTTGGGCATAGGGAGGATTTAGCAAAGGAGGGAAGGCCCATAGTCTCAACTTTTCATCCTGATGGTTTCCAGCTGTAGTGTGGGCTTGCTTTTTGCGGGTGTCCCCATAAGTGAATGTGAAGAGGACCAGCTGCCTGGCAGCCGGGTTCTCTTTGCCCCCAGCTTTGGGTAACCAGTAAACCTCTGTGTTCTTATTACACTGGAAGGCCTTTTTGAGGTAACCTCAAAGCCTGCTGTTTGGCTCCATTAGCTTGCATACAACAATATACAATGCTGACCAGAAATTACAGGGAATGGTAACCAAAAATGACGTACAAAAATCTTTTGTAATTCTAATCTTTTAGAAGTTTAGAATTCAAATCACCATGTTTGGAAGTACAGCTGTAACAGATGTAGGCTCAAGAAACACCAACACAGGTTACTTAAATAGATATTTTATTTTTTAGAGTACTGAAATCCTGATTCTGTTTTTGGAAATGTGTTATTATTGTTGTCATTAATCTTAGCATTAATGAGCTTAGTTGGCTCACTTGAGGAAGATCAGAAGGGAAGTTTCAGTACTTACCAAATGAAGGCAGGATAATGACAGATAATGTGAGGCCAGGGGTCAGCAATCTTTACTGTCAAAAGAGCCATTTTTGCCTGGAGCTGTAACTATGCGACTAACAATGGATGGATGATGACTTTGGGCATGTTTTTGTATGTGATGAAATGAAACATCAGTAGATGGACCTAAGGACCTAAGCATAGATCTGACACTTTGGTCAGAAGCAAGATGTCTCTACAGTTGCTATTTAATTTGTCACAAAACTTTATTCTGTTTTGTTCAGTCTTTTGACTGAAATGCTATTTAGCTGTAGTTATATTTTAGCCATCTGAATTGTTTAAGTCTTGTTTCAGTTGATGCTAGTTGACTTCCCTGATAGATCAGTAATATCCACTTGTGTCCATCTAACCTCTTTACCATATCGAGATTTGTTCTGATTGGATCTTTTCCCAATCTGTCCCTCCCTAATATTTTTCTCCTCTTTTTTATTCATTGATGAAAGTGTCAATAAATTTTCGTCATGGTTTTTATCATCATAAATTAGTTTTTATTTAGTTACTGTCTCATTTTTCAATGAAAAAAACGTTGTTTAGGAAAAGTATGACAAAAGCTATTAATGTAATTAACACTGGTGGTGGACTGACCTTTTTTCTTACACCTTGTACAACCAGGAGGTGACAGTTGATCTGTGGTATTAGTCCCATCCCTCCTGCTGTGATTGGACAGTTGGGCAAAAAGTGACAGTGATGATCACAGCATTTTACCCAGAGTTTAACATTTTTTAACTTTCAGCAACCAGAAAATAATGACAAATGTGCAGCACTTAACAGTAGAGTTGTCATGATACTAGAATTTTGAATTTAAGCACAATATTAGTATAAAAAATGATACCACAGCAAAAAGAAAAGAAAAAGTTCTTGGCACACAAAAAAGGACCCCCCCCCCTTTTTATAAAATTAGCAACCTGCACACACTGCTGGTCCGGAAAAGGTCACTGAACGTTGTCTTTTTTTTTGCTACAAGCCAAATTTCAAGCAGGGCAATAAAGACTGAACTGAACTGAGGTCTTGACTTTTTATTTTTTTAAAAGCTTTGGTATCGAAAAAGTAACAATACTTGGATACTTTCGACAACCTTACTCAGCGCAGAATTCAGAATTTATGCTCAGCTCCTCATCATGCTGCTGATGTTTGTAGTATACTGTTAATTCACAGCACTCCCATTGCAAACAATTCAAAAAATACGCTTGCCTCAGGAAAATCCACTTTGATGGACACAGCCCTTAATGGTTTATGGAACAGTTATAAAATATTAAAAGTAATATCATGTTTAAAAGAAGTTTTCATGAAAACAAACTATATCTAGTTTAAATACACAACATTATTGAAGAAATTACCAAAACTTTCTAAAAGTTAGTCCAGATTTTGTTTTCACCTGGAGATCTCTTTCAGTGTGAGAAGACAGGCACTGACTGTCTTTTTGCAGCCGGTATGCACTGCTGCAGTTCAACTTTCATGTGGGGCATGTCGGAAAGCACTTCATTCTAATGTGCTGTGGTTTTCAAAATCCAATCTCAAGTAAGAAATAAAAGCCCAGACAAATGCATTACTGTCCAACCTGTCAGCTTTGTTGAATATAAGCTCCATCCTGCCTGCCAGAGCCTTAAAAGCTGAGCTGGCAGAGCGTGGGACTGGAAGTGACAAAAGCAGATAGCTGCAGCTGCGATTTTAGGAAAGGAGAATGGACACTTAAATGCATTTTTATATGTTTACAAGGAGTTCATACTGTTCTCTATGAATCAATAATAAGCAGCATGCAGGAGACCTAGGATACAATTATCCACTCTGAAGTACCTCCCCTGTCACTACAATGAGAATTAAAGTCAACATGCTGTCAGGTGCAATGGCATTCATGCTTTCCCTCAGCTCCAGTGAGCCTGTCTCATGGGGCAGAACAAACCAACATAGCCTGGAAATAACACATTTCCCATTGCAAAATCATAAACCTCTTGTTGGAAGATTGAAAAAAATGCCTGTACAAATGTACTGAAAGTGTTGTAAAAACATCTGCTTTGAAATACTGTAAAACAAATGTCAACACAAAGTTAACATATCAACTAACAATATAATAGGTAGAACAATGTCACCCATTTAAGTACTCATTATCCTGCATTTTTAATTGCGACGTTAAGGTTTCACTGTCATTATAGTGACATTTAATTAGATCATACAACAATTTGCAACACTGAGCTGGTTGAGCCGTTGGTATTTCCCTCTATCACACTCATAATTCATTACCATCCGCGTTATCTTTCACAAAGGATATAGTCACTTTTAAGTATATCTGACAAGTGCAGCTGTTTCTCAGATTGGCTCTCAGCAGATCGTGGCTCCATGCTTCAGTTGGAAGGCTGGAAGTCCCTCAGCATTGCGTTTGGATATTGAGATGTTTCATGCAATTATGAAACCCTCATTGCTCACATAAAACATCCATAAATTCAATCACAGGCTGTCTTTAGGTTGTGTTGCACAACATCAATGCACTGAGACATTTTTTCTTATTCAATGAGTTGTTTGATCGAAAAAAGAATAGTCAAGAATAATATGTGAGCGGCAGAGACATCCACAGGGGATGAAGGAGACTTCGTATCTGAGCCACACTGGGACGCATAAATAAATGAGTAAATCGGCTCCAACTGTATAATTGGGATACAATGATATTCCCTTATCCAGCCAATTCTCTGTAGAATTCGTAGAATCCATACTCATGGATATGGACTTGTTTTGAGCCATGGAATAAATAGCCACGTTGAATAAATATGCCAATTTAAACAAAAAATATGAGAATCGAAAAAAATCAATATATGTAAGTGCTTATCTTAAAATCAGTTAGATTTTTAAATCTACAACTGTTACATCAGCTTGAGACAGAGTTACTTGACATAGGCCAACAATATCTCCAGGATAATCCCTACAGACATAAAACACTGAATATAGAAGAAATGATTGTGTATATTCAGTCCATGCAAACAGATTAGATGATTGTGACTTTACTTACATTTTCACTAGTGACATCTTGTCAATAAAAGCACAAGAAGGCTGCCTTCACACTGCCACTTACTTGCTCATTTCAAAAGCAATCACTGTGTAGTAGTCAATGTAACTGACGCATTATGCTAGTGAGTGAGGGACAAATTGTGGCTAATTCCACTCCACTCGATGCCCCCCACTTCACTATGTAACGATATGGTTAGCATTGGGATGGAGAGACTGGCATGATGCATGTGGGTGTTGCTCGCTGTTTGTTTTCACCTACCAGTGAAGAATCTTACCAGAGGGCAACTAGTCAGAGTTGCTAGTGTTGTTGTGTCACTTGAAACTAGCTCACTTACAGTGATGTTGACCAATATGCATTGTCTCGGTAAGACTAGTAAAATTAAAAGAAAAGATCCCTCACCGGCTTCCTTCCTGTAAACACTTTTAATTTGGGCCGTTTATTGTTGCTGGAAATTGGATCACTGTGGTGGGATAGTGTTTACCCCTGAGCCACCTGTGTCCCCCATAACTAATATTTGTATAATTTGTTATGTTTTTGTTTCATTTTGTTTGTTTTAGGGCAGATGCACAAATGCATTTTTCATTTTTCTTAGCATTGCGAGATAAGTAAATTGCAACACTGGTGTCTATGGTAAAATACTCTAAAAGTTGTATATCGTGTGCCATGATGAAAAATAAAACAAAATATTAAGAAGAATTTTATTTTCAATATCTAGTAATATACTGGTTATTTAAATGATGAATCGTTTAGTCTTTAAAATGTCCAGAAGGAAAAAAATGCTCATCATAGTTTCCTACAGCACAAAGCATCACATCTAAGAAGCTGGAACCAGCAAATATTTGACATTTTTGCTTAAAAGAAAAACAATCAATCAATTATCAAA
>JAJHUR010073304.1:0-10725 GCA_027495735.1 Lutjanus campechanus
TATTAATGCTGACGTCTCTGTCCTCATTCATGTCCATATTTCCTCCTTGCTGTGACCCCGCAGCTGACGCACCTGGAAACAGTTTTTTACTGTTACAACTGCTATCAATATTATCTCATCACTAACGCACTCACCCGATCTGCTGCTGCTGCCTGAATTAGAGGATTAAATTATTAGAGGAGAAAATTAACGATTTCTTGCCGCAGGTGTAAACGTCTTTCTGCGGATTGATATGACAGGATGTGATCTGCCAGAGTCGATCAGAAGCGTCCATAGCAACGGTCTGCTATTCATAGCAACGGTCTGCTATACAGAAATAACAGACCGTAGAATGTTGTAATTGACCAATCAGGATCGAGCATTTGACAATGCCGTGTAATAATGTGAAATAAACCCCTTGAAGTCCTGCATTACCCTGTGGGGGTTTATTTTGCAATAATTACCTGCTCACTATTCATTATCCCTTACATGATCACCTGTAATCATGTGACAAAGAGAAAGCACAATATGCTTTATGCTTTATTTAGATCATTTTATTTATGATGTTATATTTTGTGGGATATTTTGTGGGTAAAATAGATGGAAACACTAACGCTTTTGTTAACCGGGCCTCCAAAATCAACATCAAATCAAAAGTTCCAAAAATCAAAGTTCCTTGTAGTAGGGAGTTAAGACTATTTTACACCACATGCAGCACAACAGCGATATGTTTGCAGCATGTCTGCACATCAAGCTAAATGTCATTTTACACCGATTCCATTCAGAACCCACAGAAACAACGTCGTTTGTGTGCCCATCAACTGCTGCACATCAAGTAGAAGAGAAGTAAAGCCAGTTCTGCAGGTCATGGGTTGTGTTGTAAGTAGGGTGCACTTGGTTGCTATGGCGTTTGTAGTAGGTTGCTAAGCAGCACAAACAGGGGACAACCTGAAGAGGGAATCCTGAAATCTTGGCCAAAAAATGAAGGTGAATGATATCTTGCACCTAATTTGACAACTTTTAGATAGTTTCAAATTCAACCAGTACCTCCACAAAATAAGACAAGAAAGGTACATGTTGATGTTATTTTTGGTCAGGGAAAAACAGGAAAAACATATGATTAAAAAAAGATTCTGATAATGTGTAGTACATCATTTTACAACAATTGTATATGTGTTTTAACATTATTCTGTGTGCTGCAGTAGGCTTCCATTGCGCAGCAAAAATACAACTCTATTCTATATTTGCTGCATGCTGTAAGCCTGCTGCATTCACATCTGATATAAATACACGCAATCCACTACCATTCAAATTCTGTGCTGCTGTGGATGCTGCGCAGCAGACATACAGCAGATGTGCTGCATATGGTGTAGAATGGCAATTAGAGTTAAGCTGAAACCTTACCTTGTGGTTTGGCATAATTGTACTGTATTTTGGATATTGTGTGAACCTGCTCTTATTTAATAACTAAAGCTGTATGTTTTATTGTTTACATTGTCATACTGAGGTCAACAAACTGACTAACTAAATGTTTGTAATACAATAAGCTCTTCAGACTGATGCTGTAATTAAAAACAACTCTCCTTTGAAAACAATATTTTAATAATACTGTAAATGCATTATGTTACCCAGCAATTTATTACAGAGGATTGTTACTTGTTTGACACATTCAAAGAGAGATTTTATTACAGTTTGCAAACTTACTACTTTATCCAGCAGCAGCTGCTGCTTCTGCATTGAGCCATACATTATGTTTTAAATCACTTTAATTGGTTTTAAAATCAATTTTGGTCTCAACTGAAGCCAGCAGGGAAACGTTGCTACTCTTTGCTGCAGGCTGCAGAGGGAACATTAAGTTAAAGCAAACACATTAAGAGTTGCTGTGTGTTGTCTAAGAGACTATATTTATTCTACATACAGTATATAAAGTATACATTGATTATCTGTATTATATTCAGGTTAGTCTGTTTTGCTTGTTACACTTGTTACAAATGAAAACTCAGCACAGAAACAGTCTCTTGAGAGCTTCTTGAAACAAAAATATTGCTTGCAAGATTACTTTTCTCCACAGATAAATAATTTGTTTTTAGTATAGTGTTATTAGTGCTGTACTGAATAGTTTGAAGCTTCATTCAGAGTGTTCACATCTGAATTCTTAATCAATATTCAAATGCTGTGTAGCTTTTTTTTTTTTTTAACACATCTATTCATTCTGTTTAAAACCTGCCATTTCTGCATAGTTGCTATTAGGCTACACTAATATTATTATTAGTGTGGCTTTGTGGTAAAAGAGTTCAGGTACTAGACTGGCCTGCCTGCAATCCAGACCTGTCTCCCATTGAAAATGCGTGGTGCATTATGAAGCACAAAATACGACAACAGAGACCCTGGACTGCTGAGCACCTGAAGTTTAAAATCAAGCAAGAATGAGAAAGAATTTCACTTTCGATACTTCAACTTCAACATTTAGCGTCCTCAGTTCCCAAACACTGACTGAGTGTTGTGAGCTGACGTATGACAGTGGTCAACATGCGTGTTGCAGGCAAATTCAAACTCAAAAAACAACAAAGTTTATCAGTTTGAACATTAAATATCTTGTCTTTATGTTATATTTAATGAAATATAGGTCAAAAGGTTTTTGCAAGTCATTGTGTTTTGAAAAAGGATAGATGTAATCATTTCCAAAATTCACAACATGTTTTTATACAACAAAATATTTGGTTTTAATCCATATGTTGTTGGCGTGTGTGTGTGCTCTCATGCACACAAAGGCAGACACACACCTGTATTAACAGGTGGTCTAGCTGAAACTGATGAATTATGCTCATTCAGGATTTTGTTTGAGGATTTTTTTTTTTATTCTCTTTTTTTTTTTAAGATGTCATGGTTTGAGGTTTTTGTTTAGTCATTTCCTGTTATTTTTAAGAGACAGCGCTTTTATGTGTCTTGACTGGTTTTACTTCTTGCTTTTGTTCTTATCCCATCTTTCTTGATAACTGATGTGTTTCACTTGTCTTCCCTGCATATAGTGTACATGTATGTTGCTACTTCATCTTTGTCTCTTATCAAGTGCTCCCAGCCTAAATTTTCCTTGTATTTATGACTTCCATTTTGTTTTGGATTTTGGATTACCCGCCTGCCACTTTTGGTTTACTTTGCCTTGACTGTGACCTGAGTCTGCCACTCTCTGTAAGCCTTTGTATTTTGAACTTAGTAGTAGTATTTTTTTAATCACTATGAGCGGCACCAGTCTGCCTCTCGTCTACATTCTTGGTCCCTCATCTTGTTTTCTGAGACCTTGCCGCACACACTGTGACATAGGGTGGTGATGGAACAAAGTGTGATAAGAGACATTTGAAGCTTCATTTGAAAACCTCAACAAAAGCTTTGAATGTAAAACAATGACATTTGGTGCAGCCTTAATTGTTTGGCTTACATGCATTATAGTTTATGTGCCTGCATGAAATTATCATCATACACTTACTGATAAAACTGAAAAAATGTAACAGGTGTTTCATTTGTGTAAGTAAGGCATTTAGGAATGTGTGGTTAATGTGTGTTTTATAGCACAACTAATGTCACGATCATAACATTCTGAAAACAGATGCAGTATAAATAAATGTGTGAATAACATGATGCACTTACATCCATAGAAGGCTCTGGAGACGATCTGCCTCTTCATGTTCTGGCAGAGCATCTTAAGAGGAATACTGGTGGAAGGAAAGGAAAAGGAAAAATCACCCATTATTTATGAAGGCTCCATTTGAGATATTTGCTGTTTATGAGGAAACTGTCACCCTGACTGAAGCTAAAGCTAAAGCTTAAATGCCTTAATGTGTCTTTTCTATATGAGATGCTGCTTCAAGACACCTTAGAATTCCATTTAAGAAGTCACAGTTACTACAGTCTTAGAAATAACAGTTCCAAAGTGATTCTTCCTAAAACGCTGGGGTCCTACCTACAACAGTTTGCTTCACAAGAACCCTTTTTTGAAGAAAGAGTTCATGAAGGGTTCTTTGTAAGACTATGGGTTCCATTGGGGACCCTTTTGATCCCAAAGAACCCCTTTTGAAAGAAATATTTCTTAAGATCATGATTCAAATGGTACTTTAAATGTGGATGAATCCTCCTTATCCCTTCACATAACGTTTGTGTTTTCACCTCATCTGTAGACAACACAATATGGTTCTTTGTAGAACACTAAGAAGACAAGAGGACTATTTGTGAAACCCTCAAAAAAGGGCATTTTAGATCCTCCTTGGTGGGTTCTAAATAATACCCATAGAATATAGAAGGGCTCCCTGTAGAACCTCGTGGGTGGGTTCTGGATGAAAAACTTGGAATTTAAAAGGGTTTTCAGTAGAATTCCCTTGATAGGTTCTAGATAAAACCCTTGGAATATAACCCTTGGTTTATCACGGGTTCTTTTTAAGTTTAAGGGTTCCATTAAGAAGAAGCATTGTCAAAATCCTCTCTTACATCAAGGGTTCTTCAAGGCTCGTATCATAAAATAAAAAGGTTCTCGGAAGAACACCATGGGGTGGGTTCGAGATAAAATCCCTGGAATATAAAGTTAAAGGGTTCTCAGCGGAACCCCCTGGATAGGTTATTGCTGGCACTCTTAGAGGGTGGAAAGGTCCTGGATAGAACCCCCACAAAAGGGTTCTCTGTAGAACCTTTCATAGGGGTTCTGGGTGGAACATTTCACAGATGGCTCTAGGTATAAACCTTTATGTTGGGTTCAAAAAGACAAATTCACATTGCAGCATCACTCACAAAGACAGAACTAAGACACAGATTGTGGCTGTATTTGATTGGCTGACAGGAGTCTCTTGGTAAAGTCTCACTCTGAGGACGTACGTGTGGATGTCTGATGGGTCGTGTATGCAGGTGCAGCCAGCCGGGTAGTCAAACGACACGTTGCTGCCGGCCGTGGAGCAGGACAGGCACAGCGACTCGTGAGTGGTTACTTCGGCCTGTTGCCACGACGACGGGCTGCCTCCGAAACCCTGCATCTCCATCATCTCCCCGTGGTCTAAAGCACAGAGAGTGAAAGTGAGAAGACAGAGAGAGGTCTCAGTGCTCTGAGACAAAATGGACGCTGCTGTTGTCATGTGCTACACTCTTTGTTATGTAGTATCTGCTTCAAATGTTCTGTGTTCTATGCCTTACATATTATGACATAGGTCCCTCAGCTCAACCACAAATACATCTTTCCATGTATTGTTCTTTGTTATTCATGACATCAAGAGATGAGTAGATGGATGGAAAGTTTGACACTCATGTTACATGTGAGAGCTGGAAAAACAAGCGTAGAGAGGAAACCAAAAGTGGAGGGGGACGGTTCAGTAAGCAGAACGGTGCTGTGGGAGAAGACAGGCAGAGAGGATGCTGGGGAGCCATGCTGGTTTAGTTCATTCAGAGGGGAGGCAGAGGAGACAGCAGAGCCCAGGGAGCGCTCCAGACAAACAGGAGAGAGGAGGAGGAGGAGGTAGAAGAGGACCAGAGAGGAAGTGAAGGAGTTGACAGAAGAGGAGGAGGCAGGGACGAGGCTGACGCTCAGGCCATGCAGGATGCATAAAGCCAGAACAAGACAAGAGACAACAAAAGAAATCATCTCAGAAACAAATGGACACCAGTAAAAAGGGCACACAAGGGGAGGAAAAAAATCATAAAAACTTCAACATCAAATAAATGCTCTTCACCTTAATTCTTCAGGTTGGAGCTGATGACCTGTCATAAATATGAAGCTGCGCTTTGGTTGTTCAATAACCCCAAAAAAAGAAATAATATTAAGAACCAAAAAAAGCGGAACAGAAAAAATGCTGGAGCGAGACCGACATTTGGCCTCCCCCCTCTTTACTTTGGGACTAAGACGTGATCAACATCTGTTTTTGGGATCAGTAAAATGCAACCCTGCTCACACAAGGACTCCACGTCTCTACTACTGCGGAACCCCACAGGACCGTAATGAGAGGGGTGGAGGAGGGGGCGGGGGCGGGGGGGAGGGGGTTGGTGGCGGGGGGTTAGTGAAGAATTACAGTGAACAGCATCGCAGCAAACGACTGCACAAACAGAGGAGAAACAACTGAGGAACTCAGAAGAGGAGAGAGGAGAGAGAGAGAGAAACCAAACGGAACAGAGGAGGAGACTGTGAGAGAGAGGATTTTCCATCACAAATACGCAGAAAAACACATAGTCGCTCTTTAAAAAACAATGAAACGGGTGCATATTTCCCATGCAAAAATTGTCAAGCATGTTGCAAGTGAGAAATGAAAGGACAAAAAGAAGGAAACAGAATTAAGTCAAATTAAAGGAGTGCAACAAAAACTAAGCAACTTATCAAAGCGATTCTTGGCCACGATTAGTGTGAACCCAACAGTGCAGAGGCATGCTTCAAAAGCTATACCCTCTCATAACTGTGAGGAAGTCGGCACTGCAAGTCCCAGAATGCAAAGCAGCCAGAGAGGCCTTGACCTAGACAAGGAGACCTGGGGAAGTTTGAATCTGTGATGAAACCAGGTGACAGACGTGTCCAGTCACTGTGTTTGGCAGCGCTCTCTATAAAACAAGTGCATTCATTTGGCAGTGTGGGTTTCCAGTGTGCGTTTCACAGGCTTGTGTAAGGATCCCTGCCAAGCAAGTGGATTAAACTGTGTCTCTGAGCGGTGGGAGGAAAGGGAAGCGACAGAGCAGGAAGGGTGTAGGGGGAACCTGTCAGCGACAGCTGTGGCATTAACTTAATGTGTGACAATTTCTAATGTTATTGTGTCAGACTACAATGTCCAGGGACAACTTTTAACTGTCATTTATGTGGCAGCAAAAGAGGAACCCACAGAACAAATCTAGCCACCAAAAAAGCTGAAAATGCATGTTATTGTTGAGTAAATGGATGAGGCTACCAGTGGCAGAGACTGTGTTTTATTTGGCTCTAGAGATAATCCTAAATTAAAAGGATTCATCTGGCTGCCTGCTGACAGGCTATCTGTAACTGTTGCTTCAAGATGATCTGTGATGAGGACTTGATTCCACTGGGCATGTTGCTTCGGTGCATCATCTCACATCCATGCCACGGTTTGAAGACAGGAGCATATCTATCTTCCCGGGGTCCCATGTTCCCAGGATCCTGTGTTTCCAGGGTTCTATGTTCCCAAGGTCCAATATTTCCAGGGTCTTAAGTTTCCAAGGTCCCATGTTTCCAGGGTTCTAAGTTCCCAGAGTCTTATGCTCTCATGGTCCTATGTTCCCAGGGTCATAAGTTCCCAAGCTCTTCTGTTCCCAGGGTCCTATTTTCTGTGCTAACCCTTAACTGTAACCCATTATATGCTATATAGAGCTGGGGGACATAAGACCCTTTGTCATGTTCCCATTATATGCTATATGAATCTGGGGATCTCCCTGAGAACATAGGACCTTGGGAACATAGGACCCTTGGAACATTGGACCCTGGTAACATCAGACCCTGGACACATATGACCCTGCTATAGAGTATATGGAGCCCTGCAGTGCATCTGGTGGAATCACCAGCATTGTGTAGAATGGCTGCAATCATTCTTGTGGCCATGGCGCAGCCGTAATGCAATACAGTTATGCCCAGTGGAATGAGCATTACAGTCTGCATCACCCGAGTCACATATGCAGCATTATAATCTTGTTTCCTAAAATCCTATATTCCCAGGGTCCTAAGCTCCCCAGGTGCCAAGGATGTTATGTCCCAAGAGTCCTACCTTCTTAAGGTCATATATTCTATGCTAACCCCTAATCCTTTATGTTCTATATAGAGCTAGGGAACATAGGAGCTTGGGAACATAGGTCCCTGGGAAAGCACATATGCAGAACTGAAGAACATTACTGGGAACATAGGGTCCTTTGTCATGTTCCCTTTATGTGCCATACAAATCTGGGGAACATAGGACCCTGGGAACACAGGACCATGGTAACATGACCCTGGGAACATAGGACCCTTTGCTATGTTTCCATTATGTGCCATATAAATCTTGGGAACATAGGACCCTGGGGACATAGGAACCTGAGAGAGCACATATGCAGAACTGGGGAACTCAGGACTGTTAGTCATATTCCGAATACGTGCCAGAAATACCTGGGGAACATAGGATATAGAGGACCTTAAGAACTTTGTATCCTGAGAACATAGGACCATGGTAACAGAGAACATTTGGAACATGGGACCCTGGGAGAGCACATATGCAGAGCTGGGGAACTTAGAACCCAGGAAAGATGGGAACCTTGGAACATAGGACCTTTGGAACTTAGGAACCTGGCAATATAGGGCCATGGGAATTTTGCACCTCGGAAATTCAGGGAACCCTGGGAAAAAATAAGATCCTAGGAACATTAGGAATTATCACCTGCAGACTGTGCTGCCAGCTCACTGCTGCACTTGATGACTTGATGATACCTTGTTACACAGAACAATATGAGTCTTTGATAATGGATAATGTGCAGTTGATAGAGATATGGAGGACACTGAGGGAACTTTAAAGCCTTTAGCCTTGACACAAAACACTACAAATGTGATGGTAAGTGCCTACAAAGTAACATAGCAAGCAGGAATTCTGCATGTTGTTTATATAAATTGCCACATTTTGCATTTTTAAACATCAGTCTGTCTTAAAAGCTTTGTAGAGCTGGTAATCTGCACTAATGATCTGTGTTGGTCACTTTCATCCCTGACTTTGATCCATTATGTAATGATTATTAACACTATTATGGAGATAATAGATGGCCTTTATCTCCTTCCAAAGAACTGTCAGAACTACAATCAATTCAAATCCTGTCCCTTATAAATTACTTTCATTCTAGAAAACAAAAAAAGTGTTCTCATCCCCTTTATTTAATTTACTGTTTTAACGTCACACAACATCACATGATGTATATAGTTTATAGTTGTAGTTTGTGACACTTAAGATACATGTGCAGCACTGGAGACAGAAGAATATCTATGTCCCGGGGGTCCTATGTTCCAAAAATCCTGTTCCCAGGGTCCTAGGTTCCCAAGGTCCTATGCTCCCAGGATCCGAAGTTCCCAGGTCCTATGTTCCCATATTCCTATGTTCCTGGGGTCTTAAGTTTCCAAAGTCCTATTTATTATGTTAACCTCAAGCCTTTATGTTCTATATAGAGCTCAGGAATATAGGACCTTTTGTCATGTTCCCATTATATGCCATATAAATCTTGGGATCACCCTAAGAACAGAGGACCCTGGGAACTTTAACACTGGGGAGATAGGACCCTGAGAACACATTGGGAACTTAGAACCTTGGGGACATAGGACCCTGGGAACATATGAACCTGGGAGCATAGGATCTTGGGAATATCTGACCCTGGAAACATCAGACCCTGTGAAGATAAGACTGACCCCTTGCAGATTGTGCTGACAGCTCACTGCTTCTTGTCCCTTACAAATCACTTCCATTATGGCAGACAAAAAAAACATAACTTTTCCCTCATTATCTGTGTTTCTTTCATTCCACACTTTGATCCATTAAATATTGATTAGTGGAGCAATTATCAACATCATTACGGAGATAACAGATGGCTTTTATCTCCTTCCAAAGAATTTTCAGAACTACAGTCAAGACCACATTTCCAACTCAAACCCTGTTGCTTCCTGTCCCTTACAAATTACCTTCATGGCGCCAAACAAAGAAAGTTTTCCCATCCATTTTTTTTTACATTTTGTGTAACACTTGAGACTATAATACACTGTGGTAACATCACACAAGATCTACGTTAAAGTCATTGTCACGTGAGTTACATGTGCAGCACTGAAGAAAAGTAGTATCTATGTTCCCAGGGCTCTGTGGTCACAGGGTTGTAAGTTTCCAAGGTTCTTGGTTTCAAGGGTCCTATGTGGTGAGAGGGTTTGTTTATCTGTTATGTGGGGGGTCATGGATGTCATGATTGCTGCTGACTGATGTGTGAAAACAATTATCCCCTTGGGGACATTAAAGAACCTAACCTAACCTTCCTAGGGTCCAAAGATCCTTTGTTTCCTGGGTCCCATACTTAACCCCCTTAACCCTAACCCATTATGTGCTATATAGAGCTGGTAACATAAGACCTGTTGTCGTGTTCCCATTATGTGCCATACAAGTGTGGGGATCATAGGACACTAGGATCTGGATATGACCTTGGCAACACTGGACTCAAGAAACACAGGAATGACCCCTGTGGACTGTGCTGACAGCTCGGTGCTTCCTGTCTTTTACAAATCACTCTCATTGTGCCTGACTAAGAAAACAAACTTTTCCCTTCCCTTTTTATTCCATGTATCATTTTCTTTCACTTAAGAAGACTCAAGTCTGCTGTTTTTTTGCCCTAAAGCATCACTCTTTGTGCATGAAAACAATGTAGCCGATTTCTTTCAACCTGTTGGTATAAATTAGAGGTAGTTAGAGGCTGTCAATCATCTCAGTGACTCTTGTGCCAACTGTATAGGCCTGCTATTGTTTCACATTTAATGTGTTATCATTAGTTACATTATTGCTGTTTTCAGCATTTCTTCATTTTCAATACAGCTAGAATATGAAGGTCATAATCCCATCATCAAAAAAATTGTAGGCAACTTTGCTTTTCAGTTTTGTGTTGATTAATCTGAACTTCCCCATGCCCTTGTTAACACAGCCAACCCCAGCCTACTCCACACTGTTGGGTTTGGCCTCGGGCAGAACACACACAGGCAGACGAAGCTGGGGGAGGTGGGGTTGGGAGGGGGAGGGGAGG
>JAJHUR010073304.1:13648-31654 GCA_027495735.1 Lutjanus campechanus
GGAGGGAGAAGGGAGGGGAGAGGGGGGGGGGGGGGGGGGGGGGGGGGGGGGGGGGGGGGGGGGGGGGGGGGGGGGGGGGGGGGGCATAAGTCACTAATGAAAAAAAGAGTTATGTATCTGGTTGTTACAGGCCACTCCCACTGCCACACCCCTGTTAGCCGAACTTTGCTTAATAACCAACCTTTCCACAAAATCTTGCGAATCTTCTGTTGAAAGTTATGTGCTTTTTGTGATTGACCATTCCTATTACAACACCCCCTTTTACCAAAATTGGCCTGAACAGAAACACACACCTTCACACACACACTTGACCTTCCTGCCAAATTTCAGTCTCCAAGGCCAATGTCTACACTTTGTATAAATTCAACTCCTAAAGGTGATCTAAATTAAAGAAAGAAGTCATCTCATTTGGGTAAAGGGTTGCTAGTTCGGAAAATGGGTGTTTTTTTGGTTTTAGAAAATGCACTATAAATTTGTGGAAGTGCAGTATCAACACTGGCCAGGCATTCACACAAAGGTCACTGTAAGTTTAGGTGTGAATGCAGCTCTAACAAGTTGACACACCTTGCCTTTCTGGGACCAGAGGGGGGGCTCCAGCTGACCCCGTGGTAATAGGCCTGTTTCCAGGCAGGATAGAAAGGCCAGGAGGTGACCACCAGGGGGGAAGTGGAGGGGCGGCCGCTGGATCCCATCCTGACTGACCAGAACCAGCGTACCGCCACAGTCAGCTGTAGAACGGTGCAAAAAAACACAACACACAAGAATGAGAAAGGAAAAGTACAAGAGAAACAGGACAGAATGGATCATGTAATACATCTCTTGATTAATTTAAAGAGAAATCTACAATATATCTACTGTAATTTTTAATAAAAATGAGCATGATATTTTAGAAGGGACTAAGGAGTACTATGAGAAAAAGACACGCACATCCCCGAGGCCCAATGGGTTTGGTGCTGGATCACAAAATATCAAAGCATAAAAAGAGAAGAGAAAATTCACACACTAAAAAAGCTCTCATATGAACTATGAGACTGTTATCAATTAAAATTAAAATTAATGCCAAATGTTTGCCAAATAAGTCAGTGTCTGTTTATGAGTTGTAAGAAATCATTAAGACTCTTTTATAAGGAGAAAATGTTTATGACGGTTAAACTGAGATATATGCTAATGGAGTCTGGCAGGCGGTGAGACAGGCGGTCCCTGAACTCGAAAGTGTGTATTTTCAAAGCAGAGGGCTTTTGTTTTCAGGATGACAGTTGCTACATATTGCTCCTTTAAGTTGTGTCTGAGAAGATTCTCAATCATCCAGGTCATGGAATTCGTGACGGGTTACTGTAGGCAACTGGACTTGCTTAGGTTCTTGAAGACATTTCGCCTCTCATCCAAAAGGTTTCATCAGCTCTAACTGAGTACTGGTACTGGTAGATCAGGAGCCTGGTAGGATAGCTCTGTGCCCAACATCTAACTGGCTACTGGGGAGTTCCAGTTCACCTTGAGAGTTATGTGACTCGTGGGCACACCATTAGGGTCACCTGAGTAAGGGTGTGAGTGGGAGTCGTTAAGGTCACTTGTGAGTTGTTGACTCACCCTGCCATTGTTAGGTTCACATGAGTGTAGATGGGTGTTAGTCTGCCTGCAGAGTGATCTTCGGACTGCATTGTATGTGGCTGATAGATTGTGTCATAGACCTCTTCCTCTGTTGAGGGATGATTGTTCCAGGTTAACAAATATGGCTCCTTTTACTCCTCTCTCAAACCATCTCTGGTTCTCTGGCTCATGCCTGGCCAAAATACAAACATTGGTGTCTTCAAAGGAGCATCCCTTGGTCTTGAAGTGTAGATGGACTGCTGAGTCCTGTCCTTAGAAACAGTCTCTCCTATGTTGTGCCATGTGCTTGTGCAGCGATTGTTTAGTTGGCACCCATCTACACACATTCGTAGCAAAGTTTTCATAGCTTCTTCAGTTCAGGATGAGAGGCGAAACGTCTTCAAGAACTCTATCAAGTCCAGTTGCCTATGAAAACTTTGCTACGAATACCATGACCTGGATGACTGAGAACCTTCACAGACATCTACACTCATGTGAACCTAACAACTCACCTGATGGCAGGGTGAGTCAATGACTCACAAGTGACCTTAACAACTCCCACACATACCTTTACCCAGGTGACTCTAACAGTTCACTTGATGAAGGGGTGGGTACATGAGTCACATACCTCTCGAGGTGTTAATGCCCCCTCAGAGGTTAAATACCCGAAACTCTCCACTAGTCAGTTAGAACTGAAGAAGCCTCTTGGAACACTCTTACCTGTAGTGCTATTTATCCATCTAGATAGTTTTGATGTGAGCTGCAGAAGTATAGATATCAGCCGTAGAGATGTCTGTTGTCTTTCCAATATAATGGGACTAGATGCTACTTGGCTTGTGGTGCCCAAAGCACAAAAACATATTTGAAAAATTTAACAGCAGTGCATAGTGGAGCTTCTTTAAGGAAAAGGGCAATGTGTATAGGGGAGCAAATGGCCGTTGTTACTCATAGTGGAGCAGAAACTTAAACCTAGCAGTAAGTGGTCAGTGTGGCAGTAAACATACAGTTCAGGTTATAGCGTGTCAGTTAATAAATGCTGCAGCTTCTCAAGAATGAGAGAAGTCTTGCCTGTTGTTTCCCCAACTGCTGAAAAAGAGTTAGCTATGAAGTAAGCTGAGCAGGAAAGGCTAACATTAAGCTAATGCTAATGATAGCCTTGTACCTTACGTTGGCTCTGGTATGGTCGCATCCCTTTCAGAAGTTTTGTAATCAAGCCTTGGACTGAAGCATCTTTTTTGGAGATCCATGATGATAAATCAAACACGGATTGTCTTTTGTAGTTTTTTTATCCATTTTTCCACATTGAAAACAGTTGTTGTTGTTAGCATGTTGTTAGCTGCCCACTGGCAATCCTAAGCTCCCTTGGGACACACGTGAATTGTGTGTGAAAGTGCTGATCCTTAGGTGTGTTCATAGATCGATATGCTGATCCAAATATGAGTTTGATCCTTCAAAATGAAATTTGCGGTGATGACAGTAATAAGCACAACCTTGCAGTTGGCATCACATGACGGCAGTATTGTGGTAATGCGGTATAGTTCCACAAGCCATGTAGTTCCATTATACTGGAGAACAGGAAGACACCTCTGTTGCTGCTACAATTAAAAAAACACGGCAACTCACGTCAAAACTATCTAGATGAAGGTAAGATGAAAAATATGTGTGCAAAGATAACTGAATGAGGATGTGGGTAAGCAGCAATGTACTCACGGCGTTGGTGACAGTGGATACAGACTATCTGCCGCAGAGGGACAGTCAATGCGTAGTCCCAGTAGATACTGACAGAGAGGGAAATGCCTTGGATTAGTAAAATCAGTCAGTGTGTAAAATAAAACTCCAGGGGCATCATTTTTAGTGTCATAAAAACACATTTTTAATCTATAAATATACTGTATAGCGTGCCTGTTTTGGCTACCTTTTCTCTAGGTCACAGTCTCCCAGTGTGCCATTGATGAGCTGGTTTGGTGTCCACTTCAGGGTGAGGTTGTCCCCAGCTTGGTGGAGGGACAAGTAGCCACGCAACACCTCCATGTCCTTCTTCTGGCATGAGAGAAGAAAGACGAGGAAGAACATTACGTGAGGCTTGAGGTTTAAAGCCTGGAGCGCAGGACAGAGGCTGTTTGTAGTAATGTAACTACAAACACCATGTAACAACAGTAAAACCTGCTACTGCAGCAAGCCTATAATGAACTTGACCCTTGGCTGTTACCCCCTACTTCTACCTTTTATGCTACGCTAGGCTATATCATCTCTCAACTCCTGTGATGTTCTTAAAGGGATTGTTCACTCACAAATGAAAATTCAGTCATTATCTTGTCACCCTCATGCTGATTGAAGGTCGGGTTTAGTTTTTAGTCCACGAAACACTGCTGGAGTTTCACAGGAAAACAGTTTTGTAGAATCTCCCAAACAATGGAAGTGAATAGTGGCCAGTTTTCAAATATAAAGAAACCGAAAAAAACAAACAAACATAAAATGCCTCCATACTGCTCGTCTGGTGTAATCAAGTCTACTAAAGCCCCAACATGCCATTCACTTGCACGTGCACACTGTCTCATACACCCAACTCAGATGGTGTGCACTCGCATGTGAATGTGGCTCCAAGCTAAGGATCTACAGTGAAGATTTAAGCTAAAAACATAGTGTAAATAACTTGTTTCAAATCAACTTGGCATGTCAGGGCTTTTTTTCAGTTGTTTTTTTTACATCTGAAGACTGGTCACCATTCACTTCCAGTATTTGGGAGATTCTGCAATGCTGTTTTCCTGTGAAACTCCAGCAGTGTTTCGTGGACTAAAAAACTAAACCTGACCTTCAGTCAACATGAGGGTGACTAGATAATGACATAATTTTCATTTTTGGGTCAACTATCCCTTTATCACGCAATGAATTGGATTTCAGTCCTCTCACCAACTCTCAGAAAGAAAGCAAATAAGAACATTTCTTATTACTATTTCTAGAAGTATTTCTTTTAAACATTACATATTTGTGGCTACATAAACATGTATTTTATATGTTACTCTGTATATAAACAAAAAATGAAAAAATGAAAAAAATGAAAGGAGTATAATCATATTCAGTACCCTTTATGATGCGTGTCGTGCAATGAGAGCTGGATTCATGTGTATGTGCATTAGCATGGCTCTGTCAAAGGCTGAGCGTTGTAGGAGGCAAATATGTGCTCATTATACATGCTGAAGCTACTTGGCAGTGCAGAACACATTACAGGCAGGAGAAAGACAGCTTTCATTTCAAAGATCACGCTTACAAAACACTGTGTGTGTGTGTGTGTGTGTGTGTGTGTGTGTGTGTGTGTGTGCGTGTGTGTGTGATGTTCAATAATAGTTGAAAATAACCATCATTTGCAATTTATGTGTACATCAGCTGAGTGGGTGCAGAGTGCTGTTCGTGTGTACTGCATGCGCTATATGTAGGCCTCCGAGTTGGATATCTGCCTTATTCTGAGAGCAGCAGTAGCTTCAGGGCCTCCACAGCCGCACATTAAGACCTGTTACATCTGATTTAAGTTTCTATCAGAAAAGTTAGAATTTACATAAAGTCAAGATGGAGAGCTAAGAGCTGGAGGCAAACAACATAGCTGTAATTACGTCTTATTTAATCATAGCGTACATTTAGTAGAGTTCACTTCAGATGGATTTACAGACCTTGACAGTATGTACATGTTTTTTATGAGCATGTGTATGTTTCAGATGTTTAAATGGATGCTTTGAGAAACAGACTAAACAGATTGACTCAGTAACAACTGTCACATGCTTCTTCACCGGCTTTAATGTGAATGTGTAACGTTGTATATTAAGTCAGTATATTTAGTGAGTTTAGTACACTGTTATCTCTTGGATATTAGAGGGTTTGTTCATCCAAATTTCAAAAAACAAATGCATGCCTCCACATCAGTGACAGCTGTGGCTGGATTTCGGGTTGTCCATCCATCCATACATACATACATCTATACTGGGGGTCTGCAACCTCAGCCGCATGTGGCTCTGTAGCCCTTTTCCAGTGGCTCCCTTTGGCGTTGGCAAAAAATTATATCTTCTTGTGTCTTCATGAGCTACCCATGGATGCTAAATAAAAAGATGGACGCTAAATAAAAAGAAAAAAGTCTTCGGGGAAAAGAGAGAATCTAATTGATGCGGCTCGAGACAGACTTTTTCTTTCTTTTTTTGACCAAAAACGGCTCTTTTGATCGTAAAGGTTACAGACCCCTGATCTATACATCCGTTTGTCCTGTTCTTGGGAACGCCATATTTCAAGAACACTTCGGTCAAATTTTTTCAAATGTCATGCAAACATCCCTTTGGACTCGAGGATGATCTGATTTAATTCTGGAAGTCAAAGGACAATCTCACTGTGACCTTTTAGTTTTGTCAACTAAAATAAGATAAGATAAACTTTACTGATCCCACACCGAGGAAATTTACACAAAATATGTGTCATAGCCTGTGTCTTCAGCTCGGCATCTTTTCCTCAAAATTTTGCTGGTGGCTTCTCTTAAGTCTCCCGGGGCTAGCTACAGATGTTTAATCCCTCAGGAAGGACAGATTTTGCTTTTGTTTTAGCCAAAAATGGCTCTTTTGACAGTAAAGGTTGTCTGTGAAGGTTCTCAGTCATCCAGGTCATGGTATTCGTAGCAAGGTTTTCATAGGCAACTGGACTTGATAGAGTTCTTGAAGACGTTTCACCTCTCATCCAAGAAGCTTCAGAACTCTATCAAGTCCAGTTGCCTATGAAAACCTTGCTACGAACACAGTAAAGGTTGTTGACCCCTGGACTAAAGGATGATTATTAGATTTTTTGGGCATAACTCAAGAATTTGTATATTATGACAAAATTTCACAAAAAAATCTTATAGGATAAAAACTAAACTAAACTGTGACATCATAATGTTCTGCTCTCTATCAGTCTTCTGTCCTCCTCTTAAGTGAAGACAGCATGTCTTTACCTGGAAATTATTCACTGGAATCACACTTGTCAATATAGTGAGAACTTACAGTTTGCCAACGGACGTACAAACCCGAGAACGTTATGGCCCTGGTCATGGCTGTTGCCAGCGTGGAGGCATAAAAAGAAGGTGATTGAGAAAACCCTGTTTCTGAAGCAACCTTTGACAGAAACATCAAATGTAGCACAGATACTGTATGTGTCAGTCACGGAGGAAATCCAACTTGTTCAGTTCCAGTAGAGGGTCAGACAGAGACAGTAAAGGTAACAGTATACAAAATCTGGTCACAAAGTGAGAGTGTGCAGTCGTACCGGTTGCACCAGGACGTTGTTTTTGCCGTAGAGAAGGTGTGTTCTGGAGTTTTGATGAAGAGACTCCACATACTCCCTCGCTGATGCAGCAAACCTGTCCTCTGACATGCTGCCACTGGACTGCCTCTTTCGGATCTAGAAAAGAAAAGATTTTCATCTTATACAACTAATAACTTTTACAACAGCGGCCATCCCACACATCCTCGGTGATCACTCCTGCCCACCACTGCACACCAGCATCTCCGGAGGGCGGAAGCAGCTGATCTAAAACAGCCTCCACACTCACCCCCAGAGCAGGCCGGCGGCCGGCTGAGGTTTCTTGGCCCCGGTGAGCCCCATGGATGCGGTGTCGCTGAACCAGCTCGTTGGCTGAGGGGTCCGTCCAGAAATGATCCGACGTCTTCAGTTTGGTGTACTCCAGGGCGCAGGGCCCCACTGACAACACAACACACACGCAAACACCATGACAAGATCCATTAAACAGATACTTTATCAGAGTAATTCCTCAGTTTTAGTATAGCATAGCTGAATATCGTTATTACTTCGCACAAACAGGGATTGGTGTCAGGGTGGAGGGGGGACTGAGGTTTGAGGAAAACATTAGGAGAAAAAGCTAGAGTTTGTTAATTTATTTAGTCTATAATGGAGACATAACTTTCCATGGAAAAATCATGCAGGCACTTTAAAGAACCAGTGTCTAGGATTTAGTGGCATCTAGTGGTGAGCTTGAAGATTGCACCATGTCTCACCCTCCCCTTCCAAGCATGTAGAAGAACCCACAGAGGCTGCAAAACTCTCAAAACATGCAAAAGGCCATAACTAGAGCCAATGTTTGATTTACGATCCAAAGAGCCATCCATAATGGGCTTTTGGCATCCATAGTTGGCTCATGGAGACTCAAGAAGACAAGTCACCGTAAAAATTTAGGAGAAAAGGGACAGAGCCATAGACATAGGCCATGACACACATTTTAGGTGACAAAAGATTATATGGTGTAGAGGGTAAATATTTTTTACAGCTGGAAAATGTACAAATGTTCAATGTACTTTACACCGTAAAAGATAACTGAGACAACTCAAAATTTCAAGGTAACACACTGCAATAGATTTTTGAATTTTGAGCCCAACTCAAACTCTTATATTTTGAAATAAACTTTGGAAGGTTTTGCTCTCTTTAGTTGAGATAATTTATTTTTCTTCTTTATATAAACCCGAATCTTTGAGTTTTAGAATATCAAAAAATGTATCATAATATTAATCTTTAAAATAAAATATGAATCACTCTACTTAATTTCACTGGCATGAATTTACTTTATAACTTTTAAATACTTTTTGGGGGGTTCCCAAAACTTAAAGATTTAAGTTTATCTAAAGAAGAAAAGTAAATTATCTCAGCAAAAGACTAACAGTTGGTAAAACTTCAGAGTTTGAGTCGGGCTCACAATGCAAAAATCTAGTGTAGTACAGTATGGTGCCTTGAAATTTTGCGTTGTCTCAACTTTTTCACAGCCCTACAACAACGATAAATACAAATTTAAATTTTAAAAATATTAACATTTATATATTATAATATTAGTTGTATTATATTATAATATTAAACTTATGAATTTCCATATAATTTTTTGCCAAAGTCACAGGGAGCCACTGGAGAGGAACTTAAGAGCTGCAGGTTGCAGACCCTCGTTCTAAAGTAACAAAAACAACAATTCTTATTTTATACATTAATGAAGATATACTATCTTACAAAATGGACCTTCACAAATATAATGGACCTTATTATTATTGTTGTTCTGGACCTTTATGAATATGATTAAAAATGACAGCATGTTAATTAAAATCATTGTATCACAATGCAACCACCAGCAGAAATGGAGTTAGTCACAGCTCTAAATAACAGTAGAAGGAGGCACATTGAAAAACAAATCACCTCCCTGCCACCCCCTTGAGTCCACCAGTTGTTTTATATATAGTTTTATCATTTTATGTATATCTTTTGGACACTGTAATGTGTGTTTCTGTCCCTCACTTGTCCACCAGGTGTCCTCAGTGTGTCATTCTGCTCTGCGCACATGTTGCTGGTTCCCTCATCCGCCCTCGTTAGCTGCTATCTGCCTCATCTGCACCTCGTTAGTCAGTGTGGATATACATCGTGTTTATTCTTCTTCAGCCAGTTGTTACACTGCTCAGCTTGTCTTCTCTGGTTTAGTCTGCTAAGCTGTTTGTTTTGTGCTCCTGCCTGACTGCTCATGTGTTTCTGTTTCTGCTTATTTAACTGTGTCTGCCTCAGACTCTGCATCCAGCTCCTGCTGCCACACTGTCAGTGGAGGAGGCTTTCAACTGTACGCTCTCACAAATACTTCTGTGAGTGGCTGAATTTGTGAGTATTTTTATGATTGCATTTATTGAAACGGTGTCCTCATTCAGGAGTCTCTAACTCAAATTGACTCAGAACCACTGATGGTATTGTCATCTCATCGGGGGCACTTCAGTGTTTAAGTATTGTAAAAAGGCACAATATTTCTGAAAATGCACTTTTTTGTTTTCACTAACATACTTTCTTCAAAATTAGCAAAAAAAAGAGCAAACAGCAGAATTCTTCTGTCACTTTGAATTGGTCATTAATACCCCTGATAAAAACGTCTAGCTGAGCATTGTCAGTTTTGTCTGTGCTTTTGTCGAACAGCACACAGTATGTGTTGAAAACTCAAGCTTTGTAACGTAACTGATCAGAAATGTCCCTTCATAACTTGCTAATCTGCTAAGAGAAATATTGTTGAAGAAGCTATTCTTTTCAAACTCTTGAACAGAATCTTCTTAAAATGTCAGCGAAGAGCAACATGCAATCCTTCAGGAATACATTTCACAAATAGAATGGTTTTTATTTCAATTGTCTTCAATTGAAGGGGTAGTTTTAGTATGTGTGGTGGTAGTAGTATGAAACAACTAGAAAAAATAATAAAATCATTTTGCAGGGTGGATCATAGCATATTTTTGACATTATACTGCTGGTCGGACGGGGGGGCAGACATGGCCCCTGAGCGGCTTGGTTGAGACCCCTGGTCTAATTGACCCTTTGCTAAGCCCCTGCTGCCAACAGCAACTGTCCAATCATTGCTTGGCAACTGTAACCAGGGCGCTGCAGGCCTGTCAAGCCCTGACTGTACATCTGTCATCTATTGCAGTGGTTCCCAAACTTTTTCTGGCACGCCCCCCTTTTGGAAGCCAACAAAAGTTCGAGCCCCCCAGCCCAAAATTTTCGATCATCAATCATTAACAATAACTGGGAATGGAACTGATGAAGACGAATCCAAAAGTTGAATTTTAGGTAAATAAATGTAAGCAAGATAGAAACAGTAAACTCTTGTTAGTTTATTTCCCCTACATACAACATATTCATTCAACTTTGTTTCACTCTTTCCGCGCCCCACCTGCAGTGCCTCCAAGCCCTCCCAGGGGGGGCCTGCCCCCCAGTTTGGGAACCACTGATCTATCGTATACATATGTTTCATATTTCACCATCTGACCAAAGTAAGCTAGCTTTAGCTTCACTTTTAGCATTAATGTTATATCATGTATGCAGCTGTTAAGAAACTTTACATGTTTAAGACGCTTTCACAGGGTTCTTGTCTTAAAATGTGTCAGATGGAAACATTAAAAAGTTCACTGGACATGAACTTCTTAGCTAACTCTAACAAAGGAGTTTAAGCATTAACAGTAGTCATTAGTCAGTTACACTTATGAAAACTGCCAGCAAGAATCATTGTTTTATCCAACAAAATCCAAGGTTGTCAGCCAGAAATGATAATCTGCTTTTGTTCACTTTTTCGTGGAATCAAAGACCTCATGTTTCAACAATTACTCCCAAATTCAATGTTAAATCTGCCACCGTTGTGCAAAAAAAGAAGAGGGTCACATTAGAACTAATGTCATCCAACAAGCTTTTTATTTGATCATATCTGGTTAAAAAAAAAAAAAAATCACACAAAACATTTTCGGCCATCCAGCCTCTATCAGTGTGTGCCACCATTATCACTGTAAACGGCACCTATGCAGTGTGTGAGTGAAAAGCTTGACTGGCGTTGCAACAGTAACTACAGAGGGTGGGGCTTAGTGAAGGGTTGATTTGTTCACCTAGTTGATTTTTGCACAGTGGCGCAGTGATTACCTTTTGCCTCACAGCAATAAAGTTGCAGGCTTGAGTCCCATCTTACACAGTGCTTGTGTGGGTTTCCCCACCAACAAAAAAATGTATACTAGGTCAATCCTCCAGTCAGTACCCCTGACCAAGGTGCTGGCTCAGAACTGGAGTTGGTCCCTGGGTGCTACACAGCATCTGCCAACTGCTCCTAACACTAGGATGAGTTAAATGCAGGGACTGAATCAGACTGTATTTTTTTTTTTTACTTTGTATGATTTTATATGTCACAATAAATTTGACCTTTAATAGAGAATCATTCTGGAGTTTTGTACTTTTTGTTACTGGCACTGGTAATTTTGGGAATGTTGGCAGTTAAAGCATGGTGTCATGTACTCACCCAGCAGAGCTGCCAAGATGGGCCCGAAGACTGAGTCATGCATCAGAGCTTCCCTCTCATAGTATTTACTGCAGAGATAAACACACAGAAAGAAGTGAATCAAAGGAAAACATTATTAAATGTCATCTGCTTGGGGTGCCCCGGTAGCTCAGCCGAATCCTCTGCAGAAGCCAGGGGTCCGATTCCCGCCTGCGGCCCTTCGCTACACACTGTCCCTCCACTCCCTCTGTCCTTTCCTGTCATATCTTCAGCTGTCCTACTGATAAAGAGCAAGCTAGAGAGCCGAGCTAAATTTCAGGTTTTAATTTTTTTTAATTAGTGAGAATTTTAGATTAGATTTTTTAATCAGATAGAGGAGACTGTATCATAACACATTAACAGACTTACTAATGATTATTATGGCTGCAAATCAATTGTGCCGTTTCTTTTATTCTCAACAGGACTCTTGGCTGTGCAGATGCTTATTACACTCTTATTGTATTACTCCAGCAGTGGATTGCATGAAGACACTTTGTGACTATTAAATCTTTTTAGACTAAATGAGATAATGATCTAAAATTAAGAGTAAATTAGAATTTTAAAGGTACTATGTGGAATTTTCAGAAATTCCTTGTTATTAAGGTAACTGGTGGCTGTTGAAGTGAACTGTAGTCAGCATCCTGTTGTATATGTTTGCACTCCGCAGGCAGGAGCAAACATCCTCAGCATCAGCCAAAACAGTGACATGAAGGGTCACTTGAAGGGTCAATCCCATGTTGAGATCAGTGCGCTGGTCTATTAATACACCTATGGATCAGTGCTGTCACACACAAGTGAGGAACACAGCCTCTGATTGGTCGACAGATTCAATCCAAGGCATCTTGGGATTGTCAGGGGATGGATAACAACATGCTAACAACAACAACAACTGTTTTCAAGATGTAAAACAGATCAATTAAAAATTAAATTAAGGTAGTTGCGGTAAACTGCCATCTCACAGGAATATGTTAGATGTCACAATGGTGGGGAAAAAAATCCATTCCATCATAGTTTAATATATAAGAGCTGCCTCAAACCGAAACCATCTTTTGGAAAATTTTATTTGACATGTACATTGATTTTTTTTTAGTCTGGCCCATGTCCTGTCTGCTGGCAAGATTTATGATCTATACTGCAACCAGCCACCAGGGGGTGATTGAGACGCTCTGGCTTCACTTTTGGGGAACTTTCATGCTGTCCATCTTTACATACGTCAATGGTCCGGTCACTCTGGCGGCTAAAATCGGATTTTGCCGACGGAACTGCATCAGAGCAACTGAGCATTGCAGTGTATTCAAGCCTCCCCCAGAGTTTGTGTGGTGTGATGAGTTCTGCACTACAACGAGGGTTGGATATCGTTTGGATTTTCGATACCGGTGCTGAAATGATACTTTTAAAACTGAACCGGTGCCTCAACGGTGCCTGAATTGGTACTTTTTTTTTAAAAAGGAAGCACAAAATGAGTGTAAATGACATGAAAGAGCAGCATTTTTCATTACTGAAGCAAATACTAAATACATAACAAGCGTACATAACAAATTCACGTGATGAATATAACCTCACCCAACTACAATAAATTACCACTACAGAACTGTTACAATACTAATAACAGCAAGATCAAATCATCATAGATATAAATATCAAGTCACTATGAGACATCCTATCTACAGTTTTATATCTATGCTCCTCATCTCTGGGGCCATCTCTCTGCTTACAAGTGTGCCCATGTGCAAGGATGGCAAAGTCATGTCCCGCAGGTCATGACTTTGCCATCCCCAGAAAAAAAATCGCAACCCATGTGTCGCCAGAGGCACACAGTTGTTTGCTGGACATCAAAACTGGTGCTGGAATTCTTTTGAGTGAAATACAGACACACTTAAGACTGTTGAGTTTGGCATTTTAACCATGTTTAGTGTGGATAGTACCATGCTGCCAGAGCCATGTAGGGTGAATGTTGCTGTAATGTTAACTAGGCTCCTTTGTGATGTAACGTCCACACCAAAGGGAAACTATTTCATCAACAGCTCAGACATGTGGCACCGAAATGTGTTGATGTCTGGACACACAAATCCGTTCTGACAGCCCGTCTTAAACATCTGATTTGAGAAACAAATCTGATTTGCCTGCAGTCTGAAGAAAGCCTTAGTTAAACTTGCTTCATGATTCAGGCCTCAGGTCTATTAGTGTTGCTGCGTGTTGAGAAATGAGTATCCGTGATGGTTTCCTGCTGTGACTGTTCAACACTTGGTCTTTATTTCAAAGGGACTGACACATTTTGACATTTACCACGGATGCTTGGATCAGATCAGATGAACTACACTGCAGTCGTCTCAACGTGATGTCAGGCTTTCTATATTTGCCCAGTTATCAGCAGGAACAACAAAACTACAACATCACACAAACACTTCTCAAGTTTTAAGCTGGATTTTTCTCCTTTTAATAAGTGTGATTCAGTTTGCCATCTGTCTG
Source organism: Lutjanus campechanus (assembly GCA_027495735.1). NCBI lineage: Eukaryota > Metazoa > Chordata > Actinopteri > Lutjaniformes > Lutjanidae > Lutjanus > Lutjanus campechanus. Next base: position 27,531 of record JAJHUR010073304.1, read on the forward strand.
TGAACCCCATCAGTCCACTTCATGTTCGAGGCTTTGATCAGTGAAGTGGCAGAGCATCATTTCGCTCCGGCTGACGCACCGACTGTGGACAGCTTGCTGAAGCACACAGTGGTTGTTAGCCAGACAGAACACAGAACAAAGCAACCGGAGAGCGAACACAGGAGGAGAATGGGACACTAAATAGGTAATTCAAGGCACTGTTTATCATTCAGCTACAACAAAGCCTGGAGAGTGGAGTGCTTGTGAGTCACTGCTGTGCAACACCCGGGAGAGAAGACTGAAACAAATCACCTGGAGTTGTCCACGATGTACTGCACTATCTTGTCCAGAACTTTCTCGAAGAGAGCCGTCCGGACCCAGATGTGTTTGATGGCCTGAGCAGAGAGCGGCTGAGGGGGGCGGCTGGTGGTGGACGAGCCCTGTCTCCTCAGAGGTTCATGGCCCACACTCTGGGTTCTCCTGCAGGGCACAGAGCACAGGACTATTAACAACCAGCATTAAAGAGAAGAGTTCATGTTTGGATCTAAAGCCTGGTGGACAAAGGACTTTAGTGTCCGATACTGATATGAATATTTAACAAAACGAAACAAAACAAAAGAAATCAGACAGCAGTACACTGACTTATTCTGTTTAGCGCCCAAATGTGTGGCTGCAAGTTTTCGCCCCAACCAACCAACAGCACACCTGACTCGACTAATCAGCTGGTAGGAATGAAAACTTGCAGCCACATGGCCCTTCATGAAACAGTTTGGACATGCTTGATACATGTTTGAAAATCGGTAGGTACCTGTAGCATGTCCAGATATACAAAAAAGCCTCTGTACTCTAAACCCAGTAGGAAGTCGGACATTTTGAATTTCAGCGTGTTTTTGGTAATTTCCAGGCATTGTACTTTATTGCACTCCTCCTAGACTATTGATCAAATCGATTTCAAAATTAGTGTGTACAATCCAGAGAAGTTCACAATGGAAAGTTATTTAAAACTTGAGTTTTTGTCAAATGGTGTGGCCATGGTGTGGCGTTGAATTCTGGTATATTACCATCAAACAGAAAATGAACATGAAAATTGGTGCTTTTTCCCTTTAAAAGTATGTTATCAGTAACAGTGTAGTTGGATACTGTTTTCGCAAAACATACATAAAAGCTATCATTTGTGATGTACAAATGTACAAATTTAGGTTCAAGTAAGCAGGTTCACACATGTGACCATCAGGAGGCAGCGTTTAACAGCAAAATGAGTCGTTACATACAGTTCAGTTCATTACAACTCATCATTGTTTTTAACAGCTGATCAATGGTCGGTCTCCAATAAATGTGTACCATGTCAGACAAAAGGTGCCGTGTTATGTTAGCAATCAGCTGGCTCAAGTGTTTCATGAATATGGAGACAGATGCCGCACAACGCCACACTGAAGACACGAGCACTTTCATCCCAGACTGAGTTTGATCTCCACAGAAATCAGACAAAACCTCTCACACACACCCACTTCAACAAGCTAATGAGTGTGTGTTTGTGTGTCTGCGCCGAGGGGGGCTGCCACAGTCACGATGTTAGCAATCCCCCCATGTGTGCGTGTGTGTGTGAGAGAGAGACTGCGTGTCTGCGTGTGAAAGGGGGTTTCGACTAAGTCACGATTTTTGCAGTCCCCTGTTTCCAGGAAGTCTGTGTGTGTGTGTGTGTGTGTGTGTGTGTGTGCGTGTGCACGTGTGTTTGCGTGTGCGGTGACAGTACTTCAGGGGAGGGGGGAGCATCAGGATGATGTCAGAGATAAGACAGAATGCTAAAGAGACAGCAGGGTCTCCCTTTTCTAAATAAAAGCTGCAGGGTGTTATTCTGACATGAAACATGAGCTCTCTCAGCTTCTACACTAAATGTATAATTTATGCTTAAAATGAACACGATGTGTCATCAGAGATCAAGGAAACATGTTAAGATTAAATACTGGCTTCTGTGACAACGCTGCAGCCACAGTGCCCTTTGAAATATCTTTTCTGGGCTGGAATAACAGTTTTTGTTTGCCTGTTTCATGTTAATTAGAGTTCAAATTAATGCTAAATGTTTCGAATGAGTAAGTGTCTGTTTATGAGTTGCAAGAAATTATTAGTAATCTTGTAGCAGGTGTAGATGCTTATAACAGTTAAATTGAGCAATATGTTAATGGAGTTTGGCAGGCAGTGAGACAGGCAGCCACTTAACTCAAACTCCAGAGTGAGTATTTTCAGAGCAGCGGGTTTTTGTTTTCAGGATAACAGGCTTGACATTACATTGATTAACAACTGACAGTTATAAACAGCTGATCAACTTACAGTGAAGGATTTGTTGTTGCTTGTCCTACACTCCTGGAGTATTCCTGCAGCCTGCCTGAGCTTCCACGAGTCTGGGGAGGAGCAGGCAGGGGGAACCCTAATATACAGTCTGTGGTGCCAACTCGATATTTGGACTGCTGTACTCATTTTTGTTGCTTTTGTTGTTGCTTGTACTGTGGTTTCCACACCCCTGACAAGGCTAATTTAAGGATAATAGCATCAGTGTGTGTGTGTGTGTGTGTGTGTGTGTGTGTGTGTGTGTGTCGTTCTGTGACCTCCTGACCTGAACTCTTGTGGCTTCACCAGGTCAAATATCAACTGTGCAAACAAGATCTCTCATTATCTTACGTGCAGGTAGTTTGCTATGGCTGATTCACGCTCCCATAAGAATAAACTCCTTTGATTTTAATGACCCTGAGACCTTTCCTCTAAAAAGGAAAACCTTTTAGTCGACAAAACAACACACTCCACATCACAATTACTTGATAATACTTTAAATGTCACTGTTTGTGTAGTTACTTGTACATTTTATTTGGTTATTTATTTAGTCTTTCTATTCTGCAGCCAAAGGGTATAGGCAGTATGTGATTTGCTCATATTTAGTGGGGTGGGGGCCGGGTGTGGGTAGGGGTTAACCCTAGGTTAACCCTAACCCCCATGGGTGTGGGGGTGTTTACAGACATTACTGAAATATTGGAATACTACAGGCAGCAGTGTGTCTCTGTGATCCTACATGTGAACTACTTTTCACTCTCTATATAGCAAGTACACAGCAGGTATACTCAACTTGCTTTGCCTGGGAGGCACTTTTGCAACATGACAAGAAGCCAGGGGCCAATAACCACATTTAAGTTCTTTTGGTATGAAATACACAGTCATGGGAACAGAACTGTCCTCATTTGTGTGTAACTTTTGCTCGTCTTCAGCTGATAGTTGTCCAACCGTCTGATCCCACTGCACTTTGCACAAACTGCGAGGCTGTCACACAAATATCAGCCTTCCCTATCACTAACAGCCTCATTTCAGCCTACTATCATACAAAACAGACATATCTGTCCCTCATTCTTGGGAAAAACAGTGTGAATCAACTTATTTTCATTGTGAATTAGAAAGAGGACAGCATATTGGAAATAGAGATAACTGCGAGTCCAACATTATGCATATTTGTCAACTTGCCCCCATAAGTGTCCTCACTGGTGAGACTAGCCCTCATAACAGGAAGTAGGATAGTGCTGAGGCACTGGAAGTCAAAAGAGAAAATCAGCTTCAATGAATGGAGAGATGAGCTGGCCAGGAGAGCTTCCTTTGAACAGCTCATTCACAGAGTTAATAATAGTTTAAATGCTTTCAGAAAGATCTGGGGCCCCTTTTGGGAAATGATAGGTAGAGAGCATCACCATGAGAATGAATCCTCAGATGTCCCATCCCTGTTCTCTGTGTAGCATGTCATTTGTGTGCTCAGCAAATGAGCAAGAGGTGTAATGTTGCATGATAGCCTGTGTTACACTCAAGAGAGTGTATCAAGAGAAATGTGCATGTTCCCCTTTCCATTTTCTTGCTTTTGTAGATGTATATATAATTCTGTACATTTGCAATGTATGCTTAAATATTGAAAAAAAGCGATAAAAAAGTTTAATTGAGAAAAGAAAATGGTCAGTGGTCCAGGGGCCGCAAGTTGAGTATCACTGGTATATTGGCTTAAATATAGTATACAATTAGGTATTTTTAGTACACAGTTTAGGGAATGTTATAGATGAAACTGACAGAAGAGAGGGACTTAGAGAAAAAGGCTTTTACAAATCTTACTGCTGCTTCAG
>JAJHUR010073305.1:0-13637 GCA_027495735.1 Lutjanus campechanus
AGCAAACACTTCAGCAACATTTTTGGCCATGCAGAGGGGTAAATACTGCCAGCAACATCACTAAAAAGGTAATCAGTAAGATAAACTAATTATAAAATATTAATTGGTTTTTATATTCCGCTCTGCGTGAGTGAATCTTCAAATGTTTTAATTAATGAGGAAAGGCCTGACCTGAGCAGCTGCAAACCCACAGACTACATTCAGTCAACTTCTTTAATCAAACGCCAAAATTTTGAGTTTTATGTTCATTATGTGCTCTAATTGATGCACCAGTGACAGAAATGGATGGACAAACAGACAACCTAAATTTAGTTCCAGAGAACTGACATATGAATATGGAATATTATCTCGTCTTGTAACTCTGCTACTGTTAATGTTGACACATAAAAGTACCAATAAGAGCTGAAAGCTGACATTGTTTGAGAACCGTAACCCTAGATTTGTACTACAGGGATAGTTCGGATTATTTGAAGCAGGTTATATGAGGCAATTACCCATGATTAGTTTAATAATGACACTAGATGGTGATTGGCAAACCCCCAGTTTGTGCAGGAAGGTAAGCAATGTGCTGCTGTGGACAAGGTCAGCAGCAAAACACATTCTAGCGCCCCCCAAAAAAGGCCTTAGTATTTTAGGCAAGGCAAGGCATCTTTATTTATATAGCGCATTTCATACCAATAGGCAACTCAATGTGCTTTACATAAAGACAGGACATTTAACAGTAAGAGCAGAAAATGTAAAAAGAAAAGAACATGTAAAAACATTTTAAATTTTTTTTAGTATTTTAGTATCTTTACCACTTTACCTTGTTGTCTATCAGCCTTTTTCTGACAGGAAACCACTGTTATATTGTTATATAAGTGAAATATTGCTCTTGCTCAACCAACCAGACTCCACTGGCAAAATCCATAATTTTACCTCACAGAGCATGGGCGTTGCTGGTCTACCGCTGCCTCAATGTGTAAATTTCTTCTGTGTTATTGTGTGACTTTGGTGTTTTAAAAGGTTTAAAATGACTGTTGTCACCAAATGAGTCCAGCTGAGTGAGAGAGAGAGCAGTATTTAGCTCATATAATGGCATTTTCCTATTGGAAAAGGCTGCCTGATGGCAAGGTAATGCAACAAAAATATTCTCAAAATAGCATACACTTAAACTGATATAGATTTTTTTGGTGGGCCTTTCTGTAAGTGGCTAAAATATGTTTGGTTGCTGTCCACGGCAGTGTATTGCTTAGCTTCCTACACTGGTACTCCTCTATGCTTCTCCGAACTGGGGTCTTCTTGACTGCCATCTACTGTAGGTAATTCACTAACTATTAACACATGCCTCATACAACCACTCTTCAAATAATCCAAACAAGTATAAGAACATAATAACACAATAACACACAATAACAACAGTCATAAATATTCAGACTCCATGTTTATGACAGGTGTCATGTTGTGGTTATGAAGGCGTCATGTCAGTATTATGCACACTCCTTTAAATAAAGTGTTACCAAAAATATTTAAAAACTTAGTTATCAAATCTTATTTCTTGGCTTACTAGATATAAGCGAATTCATGAACTCACCATTTAGTCATGTGTGCTTCTTTCAAGGCTACAATAAATAAATGTTTTTGTCTTCCATCACTATCAAGACTGCTAATTCATGAATTGACGTGTAGTCTCACATCTCAAGATAGTCTTTGTTAAATGGATGCATTAGTAAAATATTAATGCTATCAGTGTCAGTGTGACGCACACAAAACCAAAATATGCACACTTTTTTGGAGGGAGAAAAGATGTCAAAGGCTTTTATCTGTCCATCTGTCCATTGATATTACAGCAAATTGCTGTGGTTGTAGCCCAGCCAGCCCTGCAATTACCACCATTTTCTCTGGAGAGGTTTCAGCTCAAAGTCAAAAAGTGACACAATACTGAGTACAATTGTAACTTTGTTGTTGTCACACACTATAGTATGTCAAAATGAGGAGATAGTACAGTACCTCAAAACAACTGCCACTACTGTACTGTACAAAAGGATTTTTTTTTAATTAATTTGGATTCAAAGCCGCATCACCCTCTGGCACATAATGACCACACATTCTTTTCACAACTTATGCACACAAAAGCTAATTCATAAAGCTCTTTAGGCAGGGAGTGATGGGGAAAATGAGTGGATTTATAATTATGTGCCAACAGTAGCTTGAGTAATGGAGTTATTCAAGGGCACGTGTCAAAATCAAGGCATGAAAACTCAACAAGGCAGAGTAAGTGCTGTTAAATAGCATGAAAAATGTGGGCTTTGATAAATAATCAAAATTGCATGCAGCAGCGAGCAAACAGGGTTATTATGTACCACAGAAAGACTTAACGGGTCATTATAATACTTATCATTCCATGGCCAAACATTGCAGTCAAAAATACTAGTTGAAGTTGAAGCTCCTGATTCATGTCTAAAACTGGGACCTGTTTTTTTTTTGTAAATATGTAGGTTTTTTGGTTGCTATTTTTGTTTCAACAGAAATGTACAGTGGAAGCCTGAGGTTGAAATTCCTGAGAATGGAGGTCATTTATTTCCAATTATGCCTCTAGCTTGATTAAAGTATAAAAAAAAACACTCACACATACATTCATTCAATTCATGCATGCATGACTGCATGCACCAACACCCACACCCCTTCATTGAATTGCCACAGTAAACAGAACACACTTGAGTCATTTACTGCGACTGATGGTCGAACAACAGCATAAACCACCGCTTTGATTAAGTCTCTGGTGTATTGTATCCCACAATGCACTGGGGCCTTTCACTGTACCTGCGATAAGGGAATAACTGGACCAGCTGGATAGCGTTGAACATTCAACAATTGAATAGCAGGGTTTGGTTGCTTAGCAACCGTGGCAGGAGCTGGTGATGATCTGGTAATTTTCAAAGTGCTTTTGTGTTATCTCGTTCTCTGACACCCTTTCCTGCCTCATGTAGTTCAAATTAAGCACAAAATAAAGTGGATGTATGTATCAGAATTGGGACGGGGACAACAATCATATGCCAGTGCTGATGGTTATCGGCAAAGTTGAATCTGTTTATATTGGTACATGTATAAGGGCTTTAATGTTAATCCATTTATCTCAAAAATGGCAAACGTGGAGTCTCTTGTGTGAAAGGCAGCCGGCTGGTGAAAACTGCAGGGATATTGACAGACTACTGGGAGATCATTTGAATCTGCTTCCCAGAATTTCCATTAATGTCATACAGAAGTGGAGTCACCAGGTTACATATCTACACGTCTGTGAGCCCCTTGGGGCTTTAATGTATTACACACATAGTCACTGAGCCTTAGGTGAAGGAGTTGGCTTAGAATTCAATTTAAAATGGATACTTTAAAGACTGAGCGTTAAGGACATATAGTAAGCCATGTAAATATTTAAATCTGTGTTTTAAGGAATAAAGCTACAATGCTGTGTCACACATTTAATGTAGGAAAAGAACTTACAGATTTGCTAAAAAAAACTTTTACTGGAGATTGTCCTCTCGTTCTGCAAGTGAAGAGTTCGAGCGCAGGTAATTCAAACAACCATTAGAGAGGAGTGGGTTGACTAAACAAAATTTTATTCAAGAGGCTAATGGGCACCCGCTTTTGCAATGTGTCAAGGGGAAGCTTGCCAGTATTTATGGAACTCACTTTGACACATTTCAATTCCAGCAGTTACTAAAACAATGTCTAGAATTGGGTAAGGACATGTGGGTGGTCCCTAAAGCCCTAATTAGATAATCTACAGTGCATAATGTAACAACAAACGCATATAGGGCACATCCAACTCTGCTTTGCTATTTAAACAGTACACAATCCGGGCACAAAGTAAAGTGCAAGGTGCAAAGGGGTTGTATTTAGTCTCTCAATTAATCATAGGCATGTTTTGGTGATAATATGAATTAAACCAATCAGAATATCCCAATCACTTTAACAGCCAGGTGTGCCTGCATCTGGAAAATTGCTATTTAAATGTGGAAGATCCTGCAAATTGGAGAAGCGGACTGGCATCCCAGTTCGCTGCAGATGGGTTGCAGGTGGGTGAAATAGTATAAAGCGTCTCCCCATGAAGAGACATGCAGAATAAAGACAACAATAAAGATGTCACCTGGAAAGCTTGCGCTGTTTGACATAATTAAAAAGATGGTTTAACCTGATGATTACAGTGGCTGCTTTTAGCCATTTTAAATACATATTTCCATGAGAACAGTAATGTTATTATTATTCATATTTAAGCAACAAAACTAAAAAATGTGCTTAGAAACTGGAAACGACAGAGGAAACTCTCTAGAGGAACAGCCTGATGGAAGTCAGGATTAACCTGCTGCTTTGTTTCACTGTATGAACTGTATGAACTATGTGTGAGACCTCTTGAATGTGCAGAAGAACAGAACATTAAGAACATCAGATCCTGACAGATCCTGTTGGATATAAACAATCAATGAAGTTTCAGCTGCTGCACCTTGTGCATACATGCACATAGCATTTGATGGGAAAACATTTCATCCTATTTCACCTTCTTTCAACCCATCTGCTTTGAATCAGAATGGTAATTTTTATGACCCATGGATTAACTGCAATGCACTAGAAGCAGAGTGTGCGTGAATAGTGAACCCGCCGGTGTAGGTTCAAGTGTTGTATCAGCTCTCAGATGTTAGTTGCTTTGGATAAAACCGTCTGCTAAATGAAATTATAATTTGTAAACTTATTATCCCAATAATGTATCCTTTAAATGTCAAAAAAATACTGCGCCATTAACTTTAAATCTGGTTTTTGATGGTCAGTGGCACAATTGCATTCTGCTGCCTCAAGACAGCAATGTGCCAACAATGCACCTGACCACACCTCACTTTCAGACTAACACAAGTGCATTTGCTACTTACACAACATAAGCGCTGGGCGAGAGATAGAGCCCCTTGACTCTGACTAGGGGCTCAAAGTATTTTGAAGAGAGAATTGAAACTAATCTCATCTGGATAAACCTGGTTGTTTTGGCCTAGTTATAACTGCTGTCTAAGTTGCTGCCCTTTGGCTGAAACAGAGATGTGCATCATCTTTATTCTACCCAATTTTCCCTCATACTGTCAGTCTACCTCCACAATGTCCTGACATTTTTTACCCTTTGATAACAAGTAATTGCTTAGCTCCAGAACAGCTCAAGCCTACCTCATTACATATAGACTACAGTGTAAGAAAACCGGTCCAGCAGACAAGCAGCTTACTGTGCAACATGATTGTCACTCACTGGCCTAAACTGTCAAACTGACCTGCAAACTAAATGAATAGCTTCAAACACCCCTGACCCCGTCTGTTGGTTTGCTGCCTTGACCAGTGCACCAACACAGCAGGGTCAATATTGACAGCAAATGACCAGATTTATGACTGAGCATGCACTGAATCCTGAAGATAAATTTGTTTTCAGAGAGATGGTAATTGCTTCAGTATCGGAGATAAAAAGGTCCTTAATGGGTATTGCTATACAGGTCTATGACTTTATTGTCACCATCAAGTAGGCTTGTCATAGATAATGTCCACATAGTGCCCGTGCTGTCATGAAAAATGGCACCATAAAAAATAGCTGGATACAGTCTGGCAAATCACCTGACAGGATGATAAGACATAGTGTTCAGACAGCTATAATGGGATAGCAAGTACTTAACACACTTAATGAGGGTTATTCCAAATACACACTTGGAATACTGTCTAATTTTAAAATAGATATTTACATGATCTATCTTACAATAGGAGACTACATGGATGTCTACATGTATCACCAAGTTAAATGTAAAATTTTATAATGGTACTGTTTAATTAAGTTTGATGACAATTTTGCAATAAAACTAAACATCAAATGTAAAAATATCTGATCTGACAATGTACATATTTGCTCAAAGGGGAAACTGGCAATAACAATTTGTATTCAATTTAAAAAAAACAAAAAATGTCCTTCATGATTTGAATCACTACAACTGTCTTGCAGCCAGAGTCTAAAATAAGACTATACCAGGGCAGAATGCCAATTTTCATGAAAGTCATTTAGAACCCTATTGTGGTTGTCTGCTTTATAGTTTATACATGGCTTTTGAATAAATAGGTAAATGCTATCCTGCCTCATTTACTCTACATACAGTCTGCTGTCATAATGAACAGAAGAAGAATCTAGTCAACTTCAATCTACACACTGCCCCACTTTTTACAGCTCATGTTTCACACAAGTATTGTTGGACAATTATTTACCCAGAATTGTTTCCAAAACACTACTTAGCCAATATTGTTTCTTGCATTTATATACTGACTGTGCAAGGTACTGGCCTGTGTGACTCACCGGTTCAAGTTGACAAAGGCAATGACATGGACGAGACTTGTTCTGAAATACTGGAGATCAGTAGAGAGTAAACCTACAGGAAACTGGAGTGTTTGCATGTTAGCTAACAAGCTAGCTCCTCCATGCCATCCCAACAGATGCTATAGTGGTCATCAGGGGAGTTTGTAAGTTTGCAAACATAATTAGGAAAAACCTAAAAGATGGTACAGAGGCATCTGAATTCAACTCTTGTCATTTCACAAAATATTGTACATGAATTTTATGCTTTAAGTGCATTTTAGACCATGCTTACAGCATTCAATAAATAAATATCTCAGAGCTTCTCAAATAGAATTTACAACTATTTAGTAAATTTCAAGCCTTTTAATTAGTAAATGTGATTTTTTTTAAAGACTTTTTAAGGACCTGTAGCCATCCTTGGTTTACCAGGAAGTTGAAGTAGATGAGCATTAATAAGGCAGACAGCTCACTTTTCAGTTTTTGCAATTTAAAAAAAGCAATTAAAAACAAATAAGAATGTAAGGAAGACAGTTTTGAAATGCACTGATTACAATTCAACATCTGAAAATCCTCTTTGATATCATTTGTCAGACTACAGCACAATTTACAATGAATGCCCTGTCAGATAGAAGCATTTAGTTGATATGAGGATGACAAGTGTCTGAAAGGTCTATTCGTTATTGGAACATGACAGGAAAAAGGAGTGAGATGCAAAAACTTCAAAGACTAGTCTGGAGCTGACATGGTTGTTTGACACAGTCGCAGTATGGCAGGGAACATTAAATTATGCATAGAACTGATTAATGTCCTAAAATAAGATGATTTGTGTCAGGTTCTGGAGTGTGTTTTGGGTGAGGTTAATTGATTGAGATGTGACATTAATTCTTTTTATAAATAGGCGATTTATAATAACATTTCTTTAGGCTACATATATATGTCTAATACTCCATTTAAAAAAAGCTGCTTTTACCGTGTCCTTGTTTGAAAAATTAAGTCAAGCAATTATTTCTGTATCCATGAGAGTCTTCAGAGGGTGTTTGTGTTCATAACTTTTTCTCAGACCTTGTTAACTGAAGTGTGTCAGGTGCATGCTGGAAACTTGTGATATTGTGGGATCTAAATCTTCCTTTCAACATGTCATGTCATTCCTTGTTCCTCTCTGTCCTATCACTCCTGCCACCCCTCACTGTATACAAGAAGAAATGCCACAAAAACAATCTTAGAAATGCACCTGGGAATTGGAAAAACACTTACGTTCCTCAGTCTAAATGCAGCCTGAGTCTCCAAATCCCCAAAACAAGAGTTTCATCCTCCCCGCATACCAAAAAAAACCTGAGCAGATTATTCTGGCTGCTCAAAGGTTGACTCAGACAGTCCAATATTAAATCCAACCAATTATGCTTGCGTCGCATGAAGTGGCTCTCTAAACAGAGCTGCATTATCATTCATGTCACTACTGTCTACATCACAGCTCCAGCAGACGTCACAGAGACACATTTCTGGGTGGCATCACTGCTGCGACAGTCTCATAATCCCTGTAGAGGAAAATTGGGCAATATCTATTATATCCTGGCACTGATGCTCTATAATTGATTTAGAATTTAACTCCTGTCCAACATCATGGTCTCTGTCACCGCGTATGCACTTGATTGGGCATGTTGTAATCGTAGTTGAATTTACTGGTTCTTCTGGTTGTGAAATGTGCAGTGACTGGTTGCAATAACCCATAAATTTTAAACTTGAATTGACTGGCTCCAAAAAACATGTCCCTTGATAGTTAAATGGAGGGAAACGGTGCAACAAATATATCAGATGGAGGAATTAACTTAAAATAAGGGGTAACTTGAAACTATTTGAAAAAAGATGGTCTAAGTGGTCATTGTATTAACATATGGTGGAAGCATAATGAATTGCAACTACTGAATTGTGATTCTTTATATTAAGGCTGACAGTCAATTAGGGGAGCACTATACGAACCTCATCTTGAGAAAGGTCCTGGATTTTCTTTTTATTTTCTTTTTTACTTTTTTTTCTTTGTTTTGTCTTGTTTTATGTCTGTATATACTTTTTTGTTTGTTTGCATGTGTTCAATGTTTGCCTTGACATAATGAAGGTGAGAAAACTCACAATAAAAATCACAATAAATTGAGCCATTGTCTAATATTTCACAGATTATTTCAATTTTAAGGTCTGGTATGGGCCCCTTTTTTGGAGGAAAAATGGTCACCAAGAACCTTTTTGCAACTCATAAGGGAATACTGACTGAGGGTTAACATTTAGAGATTAAAGAGTTTGCCCTTACAACATCCTAATGACATCTTTTTGGTGATTTTAAGCAACTCATTTTTTTCTCAGGCATCCTTAGATGAGCATTTAAGGGAAACCTTAGCCTCAGTTGTCTAACGCAACAGGGCACAAACCTCTACTGTTGTCTTAAAACCTATTAATGTGGGTGCCATTTACTACTATAAACCAAATTTCAGTGATCAATCGACCATAACGGTCCACAACAGCCCTTTAGTGAGAGAATTTACTCTCCCCATTTGGTCCCAGACATTTCTAATCAACAGCAGACTAAATCTCAGGTCCAGCCACCGTGGAATAATTGAAAATGTGCTTTGTGGAACCCCGCTAGATTTATGAGAGACCCTTTGCTACCGATTTATTTTCAGAAAGCGCCTGTGTTTTATGGTTTTTCACACACACAGTTTTTCTCCCTGCTGCTCTCTGAATCAAGCAGAGCCTATATGGGAGGTGTGAAGCTGTTTGTGTGTTGGAGGGGTGGAGAGGGAGATGGAGACACACAAATATACGGTACACACAGACACACACACATACACAGGAGATCGCACTTCTGGACTGGCAAATGCCAGACAGTTGAGTAACCAGACAAATAGAATAGAATGAAACTAGGTTTGACACAGACAGCCCAGAGTAACGGGACATTCACACTCGATTTTTGGCCACACAGATGGAGGTTATGATCCTAAAACTTCAAATCTATTAATAATATCTGAGGTCTTAGAGTTATATTCAGAGGAATATCAGCTATTCACAATTCATTGTGATCGTTTCAGGCCACCGTGACCATAAAACACCCGGCCTGACACCTTTAAGTCTCACGTTTCTGCTTCCACCCTGAGTATATATCTGCTTTCCACCTTGTGCTTTGAGGGTGGTTAGATACTGTGGCATCTATTTGCTTTAATGGCAACAGCATGTATAAGTGACTTGTTTTTTTTCGTGGTTGGGTTCAAATGTCAAATGGTGCATTTGTTCGACCTGTTTTCCAGTTAAACATAATTTAAAAGTTTTTTTCCCACAGGTTATTTGTAGATGTAAGTGGTGGCGATTTTAGTTGTCTGAAGCACAAATTCTAACTTGGCCTCATTCTAGATTACTTCCAAGAGGCACTACAGTTTACAAATGCCTATAATTTAGGATGTTTATACCACAATATGTGGAATGTATGGAGTAGATGTGTTTCAAAGGTAAGTTTTTATTGTGTTGGGTAGGTTTTCACCTTATTTACATTTTGCCTTGAATGTCCATTTCAGCTGTGGGGGAAATAACAACTAAAACTATTAAAGGAAAGCTGAGATGGTGAATAGAGCTGTGTCAGTAGACATGTTCCGAGCACAAATCAGATTTACAAGCAAATAATTGTGTTGTTGGAAATGCATACCTCAACAATGGTGGTTCCGGCAGCCTTGCACATCGGCTGGTTGAAGTTTCTAGCAGTTTTCCTGACAGAAAAGAGGAAGAAAGAGTTGATGTTAAAACATCGGGAGGTAAAGAATATTTCTTCACAGAGATAAGCAAGTAAATGCAGAGACTCTCACTGTAATATCCAATATCTAATATCCAGTATAAACGGTTAGATTACTGGAAGACACTGCCCTCTTGTGGAGAAAGACTGTACTACAACTTGATTTTCTTCATTCACATACACCAGGCTGGTGCAAATTAATTTGCTGATGCTACATGGAAGGCCTATACTTAATTTAGATTGTGTCATATCTAATGAGGATATCCATAACAGGTGTAATTAGCACAGTGTGTACATGTATCTGCAAGTTCTGTGTAAGACTTTTTAAAGCCACAGTTTAATTAAATTTAAGGCCAATGTTGCAATAAAACTAAACATCAAATGTGAAAATATAGGCATAATCTTCTGACTAAACACATATATTGTCAGTTCAAAAATATAATTCTGCAAAATGACAATAACTGGTTGAGTTAAAGAATATTTCCAAAATACGTTTATTAGCAAAAACCTAAAAGATTGTAACAGGGTAACAGAGGCAGTCAAATTCAGTGGGAGTGAATATTAGACCATTTTAGACCACCATTGCAGCATTGATAAATAAATACTGCATTTAAGACCTTCCCCAACAGAATTTGAGACCATTTAAAATGTTTTAAGTCCTTTTATTAGTAAATGTGAATTGAAAGCATTTTAACACTTTTTAAAGATCTGAAGCCACCATTTCCATTTCTGAATTGTTCATTTGATTCTTCAGATTTTGTGCAGCTTTCTGAATAATTCAAGATATAGAAGAGCATTCAGATACTATCACAAAAACACAAACTTAACACAAACAAGAAATCTGTGTTGCTAATCCAGATGAACTGATTAAAATCATTGCCTACAGCACAGCCCTCAAAGATCTTATCAAAAGTTAGGTCAAGGTCAAACTCAGTGAATGCCCGTTGTTAACAACATCTGAAAATGCAAACTGCTTTTTCACTCTCACCACATGACACCAGCAGCCGGTGCTGATTGTTGTGCAAACACAACCAAGGTGATTAAGACTAGTCTAATATGCTCTGAGGCAGGGAGAAGCTGAATCCTGTACAACACATGACACAACAGTTCTGTGTTACTGATTTAATTCAACATACTGAAAAATGTTTTGCTTCTATTACATTTCACCAGTTACCTGAAAATAATGTTTCCAGCCTTGTCAGCTTTCCATGCCTTGACCAGCGCAAAGTCTCCAGTGATGGCTTTTTCCATGATGTAGTGCCGGCCGTTGAACTCCTTTACCTGCGCACAATGACAACACATTTGAAGGACTGAGTGACACTGGATCTAGCAGATGATGAACATAGTGACCCATTTTCAGACTTGGCCCAGATGCTGAAGTCTAAACCTAGATTAATCAATAGTATGACAAACATTCATCAACACATTACGCCATCTATGTTGCATTTGTGTAGAACATTATTTTTGTCATGCCCGAACTTCAGATGTTTCCTTTATTATTTGAATGGCGCATCTTATGGCTTATGGCGTATGGCTGCTCCTTAACAGTCAACTAAACCACTCACTAGTTGGCGAGAAGAGTCTTAATCAACCACATTTTAATTTGGTCACTTGTCACAGGAAGAAAACTAAAACTCCATTCAGAGCAGCACCTTGAATCTCCTCTGTGATAGAAGCCTTTAGTTGATATGAGGATGACAAGTGTCTGAAAGGTCTATTCATTATTGGAACATGACAGGAAAAAAGGTGAAATGCAGAATCTTCAAAGACCAGGCTGGAGCTGACATGGTTGTTTGACACGGTCACAGTGAGGCTGGGAAGATTAAATTACATATAAAATGGATTAATTTCCCCAAATAAGATGATACGTGTCAGGTTTTGCGGCATGTTTATGGTGAGGTTGATTGATTGAGATGTGACGATTTATAATAACATTTCTTTGGGCTACACACGTATGTCTAATACTCCATTTAAAAATGGCTGTTTACACCCATCTATACCTGTCCTTTGCCCACAAGATCCCATATTTAGATAATGATTACACAAAGCACAAAAGCATCAAGGTAATTTAATGTTACAACAGCTCCAACCACTGCAGGGATGATGAAGACACAACAGGTTCAGGTGGGGACAGGATGCGTAAAGTGCTTCAGGAGTTTTTAACTAAGCAAGTTAACATGAGTATATATCATTAATCACGTATTTACAGTTAAGGATGTAAATACATGCAGGCCTGCAAGCCCAACATGCAGGCCTCCCACAAAACAAAAATGAAACCAGCCAAATAAGCTGCAATTTTCTTTCGAAAACAATGCAAGCTTCCCCTAGAGCAGAGTTATGTGCTGTGCTCTCAATGCATGGGGTGACATTACAAATGTGAACTCACTGGGGAAGTCGGCTTTAAGCAATAACTACAACACACCACAGCCGAGCTCTAGGGAAGCAAATAATAGTGGTTTCAAGATCACTTTTATGTAGTGCACCAGTTCAGCCACGGCTCTCGAGCCACCAAACAAACTCTCAGTGAAAGCGGCCACAGATCTGAAAAAATATCTGCAGTCGTCCCAACGAAAATACAGTTTGCCTTGATTTCACGATGTGCTTGATATCACAACCATAACAGGGATGACAGCAGCCTCACCTCTCTCTTCTCACTGGCAATAGCAATGCTGCCATCTTTGTTGTACTTAATAGGAGAGCCTCCCTCTTGGATCAGTGTGCCATAACCGGTGGCTGTGTAGAAGGCTGGAATCCCAGCACCCCCAGCCCTGATCCTCTCTGCAAGAGTACCCTGTGGGGAAGAAGGTGACAGATTAAAGGAAGAATACAACAGATGCTTACTGCCTTTGTTATTGTTCAGTACGTAATATATACAGTCTGTAGTTTGATCATTTGGATGTTGGAATTACTTGTGTCAATTCTTCTTGAGTGAATTTGGTTTGTGAATGTGTGTTTTCATATGAAGGTATCTTTTTTTTTTTATTTGTGCGAAAATTAATGTAAATTTCTGTTTCCATGTGTGTTCAGACCAACCTGTGGTGTCAGCTCCACTTCCAACTCCCCCGCCAGATACTGTCGCTCAAACTCTGCATTCTCTCCAACGTATGAAGAGATCATCCTCTTGATCTGCTTAGTCTGGAGCAGCAGACCCAGGCCAAAGTTATCCACTCTAAACAAAACACACACACAAACACAAAGTATTATGAACACTGAAAAGGGTTCAATTAGACCACTGTGCATATTGTTTTTATAGTACTTTTCATCTTATTGTGAATTTTCTATTCTCTAATTATGCTTCTTAACTTTCAGTACTTGCTTTCATCTTTATTTATATTTTCCTATATGTTTAATCTTCAGAATCAGAATCAGAAATACTTGAAAATACCAGAAATTGTTGACATTACAGGTGCTCCTTACGAGATCAGAAAGATATATCTTACAGTGCAATTAGAAGTGAAATATAAAAAAATATATAACAAGAAGTTTTAAATATATATATATATATATATATATATATATATATCT
>JAJHUR010073305.1:13657-73432 GCA_027495735.1 Lutjanus campechanus
GTGTAGAAGGCTGGAATCCCAGCACCCCCAGCCCTGATCCTCTCTGCAAGAGTACCCTGTGGGGAAGAAGGTGACAGATTAAAGGATGAATACAACAGATGCTTACTGCCTTTGTTATTGGTCAGTACGTAATATATACAGTCTGTAGTTTGATCATTTGGATGTTGGAATTACTTGTGTCAATTCTTCTTGAGTGAATTTGGTTTGTGAATGTGTGTTTTCATATGAAGGTATCTTTTTTTTTTTATTTGTGCGAAAATTAATGTAAATTTCTGTTTCCATGTGTGTTCAGACCAACCTGTGGTGTCAGCTCCACTTCCAACTCCCCCGCCAGATACTGTCGCTCAAACTCTGCATTCTCTCCAACGTATGAAGAGATCATCCTCTTGATCTGCTTAGTCTGGAGCAGCAGACCCAGGCCAAAGTTATCCACTCTAAACAAAACACACACACAAACACAAAGTATTATGAACACTGAAAAGGGTTCAATTAGACCACTGTGCATATTGTTTTTATAGTACTTTTCATCTTATCAACAAGAAGTTTTAAATATATATATATAAAACCTATCAATACACAGATGGCAAAAACAGATAATAAACAGACTATATACAGTGAAGGTAAGGTATGTGCATTGCTTTCTGAACAGTAGTATACTGGTACTCTACAGACATGTTATTATAAATACGTACTGTACTATAAGCAGAGATATAGAATGATAATAGAACAAATTACGAGAATAGAGGAAAATAGAGGATTATGTACATAATGTGCATTGTGATACGAAAAAATATGCTTATGTAACAGTTTAAAGAGAGGTGTTGTGTGACAGTACAGTTATTGCACTAGTTAAATTATTGCACAGAGTAATTATTAAGGTTACGTGAACTGCAAAACTGCATAAATATGTAATAATTTACTGGTTAAATAGTCCAAGGGCCACTCAGAGGGAGGAATTGTACAGTTTGATGGCCACAGGCAGGAATGATTTCCTGTGGCGCTCAGTGGTACATTTTGGTGGTATGAGTCTCCCACTGAAGGTACTCCTGTGCCTGACCAACAGAGGGTGGAGTGGGTGTGAGACATTATCCAAGATAGTGTGTAGCTTGGACAGCATCCTCCTCTCTGACACCACCATCAGAGAGTCACACTCATCACTGGCCTTGCGGATCAGTTTGTTGAGTCTGTTGGCGTCCGCCACCCTCAGCCTGCTGCCCCAGCACTTATGCACCAATATACCAAGACAAACTGTATGTGAAAACCAACTTGGTAATAAAGCTAATTCTGATAAAGAGAGGTGTGGCTTTATGCTTGGATTTTCATAATTTCCTTAGAAACACATTCATAAATAAAAGTTTTGAAAAAAAGAGAAGTCACAGAAGAATCACAGCCTTATTTCTGAACAGATTTTGCAAGTTTAATATCGTAGTTAAACATCTGAGTCACTATTATGTAGGTTCTACTTTTTACTCATCATCTTCATGAAACTTTACAGAGCTTGAGCAGATTTTTCCAAAAAAACAGAAAGAAAAACTGTACTGTTCAGATATGCAAAGGTGGTAGACTCAGGGCTGCCAAAGGTGCCTCTACTACAGAAGTAACTTAAAGGGTGCCAATATAATGCACACAATTATTTTGGATTTTAAGTTTGTAATCGATTTAGAAATTTGTTGCTTTGACATTAAAGTATTTTTCTGTTGTTCTTTGCAAAGTACACTTCCATTCAGCTCTTTCCGCTGCTCACATCCCAACAATTTGTGACACAGGTCACATTACCATATTTGCCCAGAGGGGTTGTTCAAGATCGTAACTGGGTCAAAGTGATTCGGCTCCTTTTTGTGATCTTTAAAACAGGCAAAGCACAGTAGTGGAGTAGCCACTGAGACAGTAATCTCTATTAATCATTTGGAAAAACTGTAGATTTCTTTTAATGACTACAAGGTGACTACTTCAGAATGTCACACATTTAAAACCTGGACAAACCACCATGATTTGATAGCAATAAAAACAAATTCCTCAACACAGTGTTGTGAATACTCCTTTCTAACTTTCTGTTACCTAAGAAAGTTATTGTGTTACTAGGGTTGTTGAAACAGTCAGAAAACGGGTCAGCAGATATGAGAGGACAGACTTTGGCTGGTCAGTCGTTAACCTATAAATGGATTGTATTCATAAAACTTTATAAAACATATAAAACTGTTTTAAAAGGGTATTGTCTTGTGATAAAAGATCAAGGTAAAAAAATCAAACTTATCATCTTTTATTCCCCACCCTGTTGGATTACAAGCAATATTCCCCTGAGAATACGGTGTAATCAAATTAGGTTAGTTTCAATGACCAGCATAATAAAATAAAGACAAAATGTTCACTGTCAAAAATAGTTTGTCTCTATAACTGGTCTGTCTCTGCTCCTGCTGGTCAGAGCCAAGGGGAAAGCTGATCTTTGCAAATGGTAGGTTCTCCTTCTTTCCTGTGTCCCAAGAAGCTGAGAATCCAGAGCTTTGTCCTTAACTCTAACCTCAGGTCAGCTGACAAGATATCTAGGCCATGTGCACTCAGAATACCAAAAACAGATAACTGTGATCACAACCACCCTGTCACACACACCACCACAGTTACACATCATCAGAAGTCTATGTAAAAGGGCATGGCAAGTTTAAGTTTTAATGCCAGTATTTTGTGTGTAAAACTGTTGTGTATGTTCAGGTACGTGTGTTTGAGGACTAGAATCTGGTCAGTTTCAAAATGACACCAAGCAGGTGGACTCTCCTATCAGCCGGCATTTCAAAATAACATCAGAATGCAATCTTTCCAAGGTAAATACTAAATGCTCTCTGATTAGATGAACTTTCAGCACTGACCACAATTTCTTTAACACATTTGCCTTTTAAACTGAATCTTTTCCATTTTTATGACAATCCTGAAGAATTTGATTAAAGAATAAATAAAGGTTCAGGGAATGCAGTTCTGCCACAGCTCAATAATATCTTCTTGTGTGCAGCTGAATCCCTCCCATCTCATATTACAGAGCATAAAGAGCCCACTGTATCAGTGCTCTACAAAGTAAAATAGCAGTGTCTCCTTTGACTCACTCAACATTGAGACACAACAGCCAGACGTTTCCCATAATGTTAAAAAAAAAAAAAAAAAAAGGAAAAGCAAACATCATCACCTCCTGAGCACAACGTGACACAAACTATATTTCAAGTTCGTCCACATGAAAGAATCTTTTTAAACCAGGGGCTCCCAAACTTTTTCAGCTTGAGGCCCAAAAGAGAAATCCGGTGTTTACCTGGGAATTTAAACTTACAAAAATACACAATGAATTGCCTTAACCTCTATAGACTAATAAAGTATTCAACAAACCATGAATTTAACAGGGCAAATCAGGCTTTGTAATAAAATATTGTTATGGCAATGTGTCTGTTCAGAACACCGTGCTTTGTTAAACCCCGCCTGTACTTTGCTGGAGTGTTTGAGAGTTCTTGTATCCTGTGTTTAATGTTCATACAGGATTGAGGTTACTGAGCGTTGCTTTCTGACTCTCATTCTGCACAGCCTGTTCACTATATAAGAGTATACAGTGTGTATTTTACTCTGCCAACTGGCGAACCAATAAAAACAGGTCCACGACCCATTCTTGGTCCTAACCCTAAGATCACAAAACCAGAGTTCAATGTTAATATTTTTTTGCAAGTGGGTCGGAAATCTACTCGCCCTAAGTCCATTTTTACTTCCCCAAATACTAATTGTTATGTTAGCGTTCATCAAATAACAAAGACAAAAGTTTTTTCAACTTGTTGTACTTGAAGGTGGTCAACTCAAGTGTGATGTCATTCCCAGCTTCGACTTCCGAGGTAAATGGGACGCACCTTTAGATTTACTAGCTTGAAGTGGCATTTTACTTGCAAGCGGCCAGTTCTTATTGTTGAGACCTGGAAACACTATTTCAGACCTCTCAACTAAAAACTTGAGTAGATGACACAGCAGCCAGGCTGCAATTCAAAACCAAAATTACACTTCCCTCTCACTGCTACTGTACCAAAAATAGGTCAGCAACGTCTATTGTATAAACATAATCTCCATAGATGAGTGGAATTACTTTTTCCTTTATTCATACCAGGATTCAATCTTCAGAGAGCCAAAATATCAAACACACTCATGTGTATACATGCCTGAAAGATAATTAACTTTTGCATATAATATTTTCCTTAATCATATTTTGCTGTAACATTCATGTTTCTTTTTTGCAGTATTAGACATCTGCACTAAGATTTAGATCTGCAGTCTGTAATGAATCCCCTCTCCATTATGATGTCTGAATTATTCCTGATTTCTGAGATAATACAAGTATGTTACATTACTTGTTTGACATGTTTCACTCAGGAGGATTAACAATCCACTCAGACATTTAATAAGAAGTGAGAAGAGGAAGCAGGGTTTCAGCTTTAACCTTAGCTCTAAAATTAAATATTACATAACCACTTCTTGCCCCTTCCGGCTCTCTTCCCTCTTCCCCACTGAGTCAGGGAATGTAAACATGAATCAGCTGTTACCAAGAAAATGATGTGTATATGATACGATATATGGGCCTTGTAGCTTTTATAAAACAAGAATAATCGATGGCAGTCATGTGTAACACATTCCTGCCAACGTCACTGTAACACTCAAATTTCAACTCCCCTCCCCTTGTTGTAATGAAAGACAGATGCATATCTGCCTCTTCTGTAAGCCCCAGTCAAACTAGTCTTCACAAAGAATCAGGAAGGAGAGCTCAAGGGTACTATACTGTAGGTCCCACTGAATAAACATGTAGACTACATATACCATATGCTGTAATATGCATAACAAGTTCCAGTTCATTGGGACTTGCTCAAAAATGCCAGAAACTGCACAGTGATATTATGGCCACCATTTCAAAGGGGTGACAATCTTCCCCAACAACTGATGTTTGCAGAGAGAAAATATTTCGAGGAGCAATGATTGTTCAGGTGCATGGCCTGGCTCAAACAAACATTTTGGATGCATGTCCTAAGAATCAATAGTCAACAAAAATCAAAGTCCACGAGAAAAGTCTCATAACATCTGTCAAGCACACGAGCACACTACACAGGAGGATAGTGTTTTAGGCTAAAACAACTACTGGCACTTGCAAATGTATTAAAACAGTCTGTGCAGAGACTTTGAAGCCATTTTAAACTTCCTACTGCAGAACTCTGGGACTTTTTATTTCACAGTACTGCCAGCACAGATTAATCATTTCCAAAATGAGGCTGAACTTCCAAAAGGTACTGGATACTGCCATCTTAAATATGGAGTGAAGGTCAGAAATATCAATAAATTATTAAACACAAAACAGCCAAAACAGAGTCAGAAAAATATAACACTATATAAAATTCTTGAATGGTTAAACACATAAAGGTTACCTCATTCGCAAAAATGCATAAATTACAAACATTTTTTATAGATATTACATTCGCCATTCAAACGAACAAACAAAATCGTGTGTGGTGTTGAAGAATGTATGATTTTAAATTACAGTCTGCAGTCAGAGGGAAAAACATTATTTTTGCAGGATCTTTTCAATATTTCAGTAGGTAAGATCAGGTTTTGTTCACCGTCTCAAGTTTGTGTCACTATGTCAACACAGATAAAACTATTACAGTGTGGCAGCACATTAAGATAGAATTACAAAAATAAGACTGCAACATGAAAGCTGCCAAGACAAAGATTGCTGCCATGTCTGCAAGAGAGTTATCAACATTGCTAGTATAATGTTTCTTGGGCCTTTTTTTTTTTCTTTGCACAACTTTCTACCAAGAAATTTACTCTTCAGTCTTACATGAGAATACACTTATTCGCTCTACGCCTACATAATATAACTGAAAATAATTTGACTTTAACTTGTACTGAACTGGCATGACAAATGTTCTTTGCAGAATTTAACTTTTAAGAGGAGGCTGCCTCCCTCTAAATTTTTGCAATTTGTATTCACTTAAAAATAAAATGATTTTCTCCTTCATAAAATACTGAGTCATGAACCCATTTTTTAGCAGAATAAATTATTATATCTCTAGAATGACATGCTGCATACCAAGGTGTGCAATAAAAAGACATAATAAAATCATAACATACATAATTAAGGCCACTCAGGTCAATAGCTGATTGCCATGTGCCAAAGGAAAACCCTCTGAAAGTCTTTCTATAATCCATGCCACGGAGAGCAAACACAACTTTTCCTTGTGCCTACAACTCTGATAACTTATCAAAAGTTACCTTCTGGGAAACTCTCCAGGTAAAAAAAAACACTACCTGTTTTAAGATACAGAAATAAGATAACCAACATGTCTCCTATATGAATTTAAAGTGAGAGACTTCATGTGTCTAATCAAAAATCCTCTCTAGCTGTAGAACTGCACAAGAAGGAGTGACATGGGCCACAGGAGAGTCTCACTCACTGACCCCTGTTTTTAATGGCCTCTGCTATCACTTAATAGAGGCAATAAGCAGGACCTTTACGTTTACATGTTGGGAAATATTAAGAACACAAATGTACCGCAAACTGAATGACATCATGATCTTTTATGTGCAGTACAACTGAAAGAAGAACAAGTCCAACTTTATTCATGTCACTCGCATTGAGGACTTTACTAGTACAGGTGTCACCAACATATAAGTTACAAAACAGGTGAAAATTCAATTAAATATTTAAAATTTAATAGCAACCAGAATCAGACTGAACTTCATTTGCAGTTTTAATACACACCTCCTCCTGAAATAGAAAAGACACATGATGTGATACATGACACTGCAAAAATCTCCACAGTCAAGTGTGACCCAAACACAACTGGAAGGACATAAACAAACTCATCCCTGAGACATTTACTCTTGAAAAACAGGCTGGGATTTCTGAGTGGTGGTGATGCTGTTAAAATAATATCAAAATTAAGCGCCACCATGAAATGCACTGCATGGTTTAAGCATAGAGGCACCTCCATGTACACACACACTTACCCTGCATTGTTGCTGACTGCAGTGAGACCCTTAACGCCGGTCGTCAGTAAACTGTTGATAAGATTCTCTGGGATGCCGCATAATCCAAAACCTGCATAATAAGACCAAAAAAAGAAAGCAGTGCATTATGTAGTGCATTAAAACAAAAGTAGTAGTGCATTATGACAAAATTGGCAGCAATCAAGGAATTTCTGCAAAATGTGTGAAAAAGATGAACTACGGTCATTTAAGGTGGAACCGCCAACTAGTTGATTACGAACATGGCAGATTTGAACAGTAAAAACATGCCTCCAATCATTACAAACCAATAACATGGTAAACCTTGGATCAAGTGCCAGGTAATTCTAGTCCTGTGTGTGTAACGTGTCAGACAACATTTATAATGTTACACCAAATGAGGCAGTTGTGTCTGTTTTTTCCTTCCTATTCGGCTAAGTGTGACACAATGGAAAGTGTTTAACAATGTCACTCTGAACTTGACTATAAATAAGAGCTGTGGAATTTGTGTGTGCTTGTGTGTGGATGCTAATCATCCACCATGCTAGACACAGTTCAAGCTTGTTTTGAACAAGCTTGCAAAGTGGTCAATGCACACAAGTTGTCGATCATCTTTTTCATACTTTTGTCAGTTAACAGACTTACATGCAGTTAAAAATAAAGTTAATTTTCATTCATTCATTCATTCATTCATTCATTCATTCATTCATTTATTCATTCAGTGAGTTGTGTATATAACCATCCTACAACCTTGGAGTACTTTCAGTGAAAGTAATATCTATCTTACCTCCAACCAGAATGGTAGATCCATTTGGGATATCTTTGACTGCCTCTGTAGGATCAGAGTAGAACTTTGAACTTCTCTGGCTGGAGGTAGAAAAGTAACAGCCGCAGGTCTGTAAAAAGCAGAACAAGTGGTGAATAAAACTAAAAAAAAAAACTTCATTTATTTTTCTACAACAGAAACTAATATTATAAGTGTTTCTAGATAAAATCATATCAGTATAATGCTTGTTTAAAAGGTTGCCTGGGGCGGCTAAAATGTTGGTACAGTTTCAATGGCCGGTCCAGTTTATTCAGTTGAGGAAGGGAAAGATAAGCAAAACTGCAGAACAAATCCTACAACAAAAGGAGTGGAGATTTCAGGCAGCCCGCAGCCAAGAGTCCCAACCCAACAGAGTTAGCTGAGGAGTCAAATTCAAAATGCTCTGTGTCAACACTGATTGATTAAAATTGTTTCTATGGCATTCACACCAATTTTTTAAACTATTCAGCAAGACATTTTGTTGTTTTTTTGTCACCATTAATTCCCCAGACAGTGGCTACAAGCTATTGGAACCATGAGAGACTTTATACACATTATATGACCACTAGTGTTACAGTGTCAATTCTCTGTGTATTGCAATTGTATTATAAATATCTGTAACAGTGACTTTTTTTTTGTATATTTGTGAATACTGTACTATTAAGAGCAGTGTTGATCAGACTTGGAGGAAGAAAATCCACCCCGCTTTGTATTGTGATGTCCCTAGTCCCCTCCTCATTCATCGTTTTTCTTTATCTACAAATAAAGTTAACATATACCTTGCTGTGTAATATGTCTTAATTAAAAAATTAAACATTTGCCTGTCTAATCTGTAGGACACAGGAGAAAAAAGGCATCAAGTCATGCTCAATTGTTGTCATCCAGATGATTTAGACTGGTCTAAGGGTTTGAGTTACTGTATCATTTGCAGCAACAGCTTGAGGTCACAGAGGCCAATTTTATGACAATGCAGGCAAAATGTTAATTAGGCAGTTCATTTTGTTCCTCCAACCATAACACACAATATCACATGGATCAGACTTGGACAAAGCATTGATTAATATCGCTTTCTAAGACCACTGCCCAGACTTTGAAACCCTTACACATTATATCATTCCACCCTCCAACTATTATAGAGGAAGAAATGCTCAGTGGGACATGTTTCCATGAGCAGCTAAATTTGCAGGCATCACATTGGTTACTTAATAATACTATTCCTTAGCATGACAACCTTGCACAATGTCCAGACTAGGAGAACTGGCAAACATGATGGAAATATCGTCATGTGTTTGTGTGTGAAGCTATGCTGGTAGGGGTGGATTGTCAAAGTACTCGAGATCATTTCTCCTACAACACACATGCACTCACTGACTCTAGACGTCTTGCCTATGCTGCATGTCAGACTCATGTGTGTGTTAAGTCACTAATGCATGCAATGACATATGAGCCCAAAAAATCTAATTAACAATATGCATTGCTGAAAGTTACCAACAGTTTGTAACATGGCTGCAACGTGTGCTGATTTAAATAATGAGATCCCCCCCTAGGGTTAAGCAGCCAGCAGCTTGAGGTCAATTCATGATATCATCGAAAAGTGCACTTAAATAAAACGGAAGGAATATATTTAGACTGGTGAATGACCTTACTAAATTCACTTTATTCCGAAATGTTGCAGGACAGAGGGAATAAATTCTGCACAATATTATGACCTTTTAATCTTACCCAGATATTTGCAACCATCTCATTTCAACCGAGTTATGCATAAAACTAATTACCTTTACCGTTTGAATACCGACCTTGCTCAACTGGAGATAAGCGACGTTTAATTTAGCCCTGTTGTTGGGACCTGAGAGGTTTTTGAAGAATAAATTCTCCGCTCTGCACAAAGCTGTGAGGGCCGCCATGTTTTGAAGGAGCAACACACGGGTTACGTACCGAAGAGCAGAGTGAAAACCCCCTCGGTGCGCCAAAGATGATGTAGGCTGAGCGGACACACAGTGTGGCTAACAGTTGCTAGCTCACACACACACACACACACACACACACACACACACACACCGAAAAGTCAGTCGTGTCTAGAAGGAAACCCTAGATTTGCGAAATTCTCGCGAGATTTGTATACGTTGGTCCTTCATTGTGCACCTTGCACAATATAATTGTGTTTTACAATCTGATCACACTGTGGTTAAAATCCTGATAGTTTTAGAGACGCAAAACACTTTGTTATGGTTAAGGAATGATTATGTTTTGGATTGGAATTATCACTCTCGCGAGATCTTTCGCGGGTCTGGGATTCCCTTCTAGACACGACCCCGGAAAGTCAGTGCTACGATCACATTGGTTGGTGTCTCAATGGGCTGGACTAACACAAGTGGAAAGGAGAGGCTCGGCAACCTAATTTAAATGTAACCCTTTCATCACCACTACCCTACCGTAAAATACCTGTAAAGTGGCGTTAAACGACGTCAATTTAAAAAGTGCTCCAACTGCTCCTTTCCTGATCTGTAATTAATGAACACACTTTGAACACACTTTACCCCTCACAGATATTACATCTGGAACAGCAGAGACATATTGCATGAACATAATTCATTATTCTGCTTAAAATGGTTTTACCATTTATTCAGTTTCTTCAGATCATTTGTGTTATGTTATTGTCATACTTAGAAACAAGTCTGATTCATTTTCCCAAGGGAGTTGCATAATTTGTGTAATGCTTCTTAAGAAACCCTGTATTTCTGAACTGGCTGTACTTTCACTGGATCCTGTTGTTACTTATGTTTGGATCCAATCTGTTTCTCCTCCAATAATATGACATGCGAGCTGTATTTAAAGAAAATAAATCTCTTTTCAAAATGTAATTTCCTACTGGAGTAACCTGTTTACAGATCTGGTCTGGAAGAAAATCTGGTAAAATAATTCAATGTTTTTATCTGCTCTGCGCATTTCTACAAATATAGGCTATACAAGAACTGCTCTTTCTCTCGGCTGGTTCCAAAATATAATATATATCATTTATTTTCAGAGCTGGGAGGGTACTTTTAAGACGTGTTACACTACATATTACTGAAAACATGACCTGATAATGTGTAGGTAGGTATTTCATTAGATTATTCAGTCAGAATCAGAGTCAGAAACTGTTTTATTGCCAGGTAGGTTTCCACTTACAAGGAATTTGCTGTGGCATGTTGGTGCATACTAGAAATATAAATAAAGATTAAGGCAAGTACTGTCAGAAAAATAGCATAAATAGAAGAGTAAATAAAACACAATAAAACAAAAGTGTGCAAAAAAGAGTACAGTATAGAAGAACAATATTTACAAATATTACTGATATTTAAATGGACAGATAGATGAAGGAACTTTGCAATTTTGAGTATGCGTGCAAAAGGTTTGACACTGAGCATGCAAGTTCACAGTATGCGGGGATACTGCAATGTGCAAAAAAACAGTCAGGTGTCTGAGAATTATGTTAATGTGAGATAGGGAGTGGTGGGTGGGGTGGGTTCAGTGTCAGTAACATATTCTAAAATACTTTAGATTACCTTTTGAATACTTCAAAATCATCTTACTGAGTCCATTTATCTGGGTCACTCTGAGGAAAGAATATAATGTGAGTAATGTATTAATGTATTGCAAAAAGCAAAAAATGACGCAATCCCATCAAGTCATTTATTTTTAAACACAGAAATAAGCAGGGACATCACTGAAAAAGACATTATCTGGATGGCAGCATATGTCGCTCCAAAACTAATGTGTATCTTTCAGCATTAATGAGGCCTTCCCAGATGTGACAGTTAGCCATGTGATGGACGCTAACAACACCATGCTGTCATAGATGCTTTTGAGGTCAGTGCTGATAATAATCTGGGGGGTCCTTTTCCTTTAGCCCAGAGATCACAACATCCATAATTTCCAAAAACATTCTGAAATGTTGACTCGGCAGACCACACTTTTCCATTTTGCATCAGTCCATCTCAGATGAGCTCGGTCCCAAAAGTCGAAAGCATTTATGGATGCCGTTGATATATGGCTTTCACTTTATATGGTAGCATCTTAACTTGCATTTGTAGATGCAGTGACAAACTGTGTTTACTGACAACGATTTTCCTAAGTGTTCCCAAACCCATGTAGTATCTTTTATACAATGATGAGGGTTTTTATTGTAAGGCCATAGGCATTCAATGTTGGTTTTCGGCCCCTTTTTGCCCCTTACATACAGAAACTTCTCTGAATTGTTCTATAATATTATGGGTTGTATATGTGAAATCCCTGAATTGCTTGCAATTTCATTTTAGAAATGTTCTTAAACTGTTGGACTATTTGCCACTAATTTTTCCACAAAGTTGTGAATGTCACCCCATCTTGTGAATGTCTGAGCCTTTCAAGGATGCCCCTTTAACACCTAATCATTATACTATCACCTGTCACCATTTTTTGAGCCTTCCACAACTTTCCTAGTCTTTCGTTGACCCTGTTCCAACTGTTGTGCAACGTGTTGCAGGCATCAAATTCAGAATGGGTGTGTACAAAACAATTTCATCCTATTACTGGCAAAACCATTCCTAAATCTAAATTTTCCAATAATAATCCATCTTTTTAATTTTTTGAAAATGAAGCCAAACAAATACATTAATTCATCTGTTCAGTCTGCACGCTTCCCAAAGTGATATTCATTCATCATATATTCTAAAAAACAAGAAAGCCATCAAAACATAGTATTTATGTCCCCATTCTTAACATTTTTATTGTATGAGCTGATAAATGATTTCTGCACGCAGAAACATGGAAACTCGTGTTTTAGAAAAAGAAATGACGTTCTATGAGCACGTGAGTAATCCCTGGCTCACGTGACCAGTACTTTTAGTCATGGCCGACGAGTACAGGCGACAAGGTTTCGAGTTGGAGAGAAGGATATTTGAGTTAGACATCAAGTGTTCTAGTCTCAGAGCAGAAAAGCAAGGTATCGATAAATCGTTCATACTTTTCTTTTGTCTTGTGGACGTTTTTGGCACGTCGTATGCGTAGCTAACATTCTTGTTCAGTTTATTAGCCAACTAGCTAGCTAGCTAGCTAACGTTATCTAACGTAGCTTTGCAGGAGGCTTGCAACCATAACAACAGCTGCTGTCTGACGAAATGTTGCATGGTGACAAATGATACTTACTCTGCATTTAACTAATAGGTGGTAAGATGATAAGTTAGTACCGCTGTAGTAATGTTTATCCACTGACCAAGTTTTGTGTTTTGAATATGTGGGTCTTCGAATTATGGCTAATTTTAGTTAGCTAACGTTAGCTAAAATGCATTATTGTTGACAAACGCTTGGATGGCCATGA
The DNA here is from genome assembly GCA_027495735.1 of Lutjanus campechanus. Classification (NCBI taxonomy): domain Eukaryota; kingdom Metazoa; phylum Chordata; class Actinopteri; order Lutjaniformes; family Lutjanidae; genus Lutjanus; species Lutjanus campechanus. Next base: position 26,812 of record JAJHUR010073305.1, read on the forward strand.
GACATTATTCTTTTTAATATAACTAAGTTGTGTTGTAATAGTAATGTTGACATTAGTTTACGGTGAATTGTGTCTTTGTATTTGCCGTTACATTTCGACATGATTAAAATGTTAGTAAATTGCACGTTTCTTGGTATTTTTGGTATTATGTTGTCGCATACGCGCCTTGTCTGACGCTGTGACGTTATAAACTGTTCTTCTTTAGCGTCAGTCGTATTGTGTGTAAATGTAAAGCGCCAATCATCAACAAAAGTATTCTGACATGTGTAACATTGAGGTCGATTTCTTGAGTCTAGACCTGTAATTACTTGGTACTATGTTAACATATCGTTCTTCCATAGATGATGACTATTTACAGAATGCGTCTGCCATACTAGACAAGTTGAAAAGCTATTACAGGCAAGGAGGGGACAGTAGCAACCTTTCCAAGGTGCTCCAGGATTACACTCAGGTACTTCATTACATCAAACATCATTAAATGTCTAGAGCTGCAAGTAACTATTATGTTCATTTGTGATTAATATCTGACTCTTTTTTCAATCAGTCATTTAGTTTATAAAACATCATAAATGAAAAATGCCATCTCACTTTTCAAATTGCTTGGTGCATCTGACCACGAGCCCAAAACACAAAGTATCCAATTATTTATGTTTATGGAATGTCAATTATGTATAACAAGTAAAAGCATCCTCAAACTTGACAAGGTGTAACCTGCAAGTGCTTGGTAGTGTTGCTTGATAAACGACATAAATGTTTAATCGATCTTCAAAAATTCGCGCTGGGGTTTTTTTTTTTTTTTTTTTTTTACCAAATGTCAAACCTGTAGAGGGCCCTCAGTTTAGCCTTTGAGTTCAAAACCAGCAACTTTACATTTCATCAAGGAGGGGGGTTACTATGGCTTTAGGATATTAGGAGTGAAAAATGTATGTCAGAGCTGAAAAACAAAGTTACTTAATTTGGTTGGTTAATTTGATGGAGGTAAATTAAAACCAACGAGTCAGTGTAACCACTTGAGTTAAGTTGGTCTTGATGATGTGAGATGGTCTAAACCCTGATTGGAGAGCAAAATTTTTAGTGCCAAATCACCAGTATTCAAGGAACTGGTTGTCACCAAATGATCAAGTTAACCTGAGGTTAGTAAGGCACTTGGATCTCAAATTTGCTTTTGAAAAGGGGTTTGATAAGAGTTTTGGAGAAGAGGCTACAGCTGTGGCTGCCTCTTCTTGGCAGGTAAATTGTCACTTTCTTCCCTGATTTGATCTACCTTATTAATGAAGAACTCGAAGTCATTTTGTAAGAAGAGGGAGGTCATTGTTCTAGGGTATCTAAGGAATTTTTGCATTTTGGGAAGTATTGCTTAGTTGTCTTCTGCATTGTATTCACTATTGGTTGTTTGTATGTATTTGTTTTTCAACATTTAGGTAATCCTAGACATCACATTTTATGAAGAGAATAAATTGGTGGACCAGGAGTTTCCTGAGGACTGTTCACCATTTAAAATCCAGCAGCTGCTGCAGGATCTGACCGAGCCAGAAGTCTTGGCAGGGAGGCTAGCACCAGCACAAGAAGTGTGTATATATGTAACTATTTTGTGTGGTATGGCCAGGGTCCAAAATTAACTTGTTGGCTCATCTGCCAATGGCAGGTAAACTAAGAAAATTTGCCAGCCATTAAACTTGTACTGGCCATGAAATTGCTTCATGGGTTATCTTACTAAAAATTAATATTTAAATTTTGGAGTATGCAAAGTGACCTTAAGCATCAATATAATGACACAGTTATGAATAGATGACATCAGATTTACAACTTGTATTTTGAACTTTTTCAAAAATGCACTGTCAATGGGTTAGTGTGGCAGCAAACATAGTACATACTACGGTTTTGAGCTTTGTGTTGTTAAGTTTTCTTTTCAGGAATATGTTGCCGCATCTCCAAGAACATATAATGCAAATGTTTCTTATAGCATCAGCAAAGACACTGAAGAAAGTGTCAAATAATACTAGGCTGTTGTGATTTGATTTGCTGACTTCAGTGTAGGTATGATGTGTTACTGCACTGTGATTCCAAATAATTTACCAAACACCTGGCCAGTGACCCCAATTTATTTTTCTGACAAACCCAAAATTTACCTGCATTTGGCACTTGGTGGGTGTTAATTTTGGATGCTGTATGTATGCTTTATGTTTGCTTTATCTTTGCTTTGCATGAAATGAAGATGAGGCTGAACATCATTAAGTGGTGTGCAATTTATAGTTCACTCTCTGAGCGAAGATGTGTAATGATACAAAAGAGATGGAAATACTATTGGCCCATTAAAAATGCACCCTCCATTTACTTTTTCTTTTTCTGGTTGATGATCAGGTATTTCCACATCTTTTAGCGCTTTCACTTTCTTTTATGTTTGTAGTTTCACAGAACACACTTACTCATATTTATTTCCATGCCATCCTGTGACAACCTTTTTCATGTCTTTTGGTCCGTGCTAGGTGCAGTCTGTGTTGGGCCTAGAGCTGTTAGAATGCCTCTATTGGAGACGTGGAGCTCTGCTGTACATGTACTGTCATACCCTTCATCAGCGCAAACAGTGGATTAAGAAAAACAAGGACACATTCCTTAAGGTACCAGACTGTGAAAAGATCTAATTAGATTTAGTAAATTGTATATATTGACTGATTTTGCCAAACAAATTTACTTTGATTTTGTGAAAGCAGTAGGTTAGTGTCTAAGGTTTGTGCCAGCATGGGCTTATATTAGATCTGATGCTCATCTGACTCTGATATTTTAATGTAGTGTATTCAGGAGGGGGTGCGCTACCTGATGCGGATGCTGCAGGTAAGGAACTCTGTGAAGCTCAATGATGGGGTGGTGCTCCATGACACTGCTACAGCAAGCTTCCTATCTGAAGGTAAATATGTCATTTCAGTTGTCTTCATTGGAAGATAATTCTTCCACAGGACTGTTTGATCATCCTCACTTCCTGCTCATGTTTTCTGCCAGGCATCTTCTCAGACACACACCTGCTGACAATGATGTACATCGGGGAAATGTGTTTCTGGGCAGTCAAGTACGAGGACTGCAGCGCTGATACTATGGATCGCAAAGAAGATCGCCTCCAGTTTCGGGACATTGGCACACAGATCCTCAACAAATATGTGCTTGCCTGCGAGGGCCCTCTGCAGGGCCAGGGCTGGAACACAGAGAATGCCAAGGAAATCCTGAGTATTTTACAGTGAACCGAGCCGCTCCTGTGTTGAAGTTGCCCTCAGGCACAGATCTAAGTTCAGTATTCAAACATGTGTCAACCCCGAATAAAAATGGAAGCCATCAGGTGGGGTGTAATGTTATGGAAAGTTTAGGGAAGGCACGGGGGAGAAAGGGTATGTGGAGAAAAGAGTCTTTGGATCAGTGTCTACAGGCAACCTCATCCCATGCCAAATGGCCTAGGCCAAAGCAGGTGAATGAGAGGTTACAATGTGTAAGAGAGGTGGTGTAAAACTGGCAGGGGCTGCAGAGAGGAGGCTGTTGAATAATTTTTTGCCCTGTCCTGCTGAAAAAGCAGTTATCATCCTGATTCCAGACTGTTGACTGGAGCACTTATTTTGCTCTGAGAATGTGTTATAATAACATTAATATGAATATAAAAAGGTTATTAATAAAATTGACCTTTTTTTTTTAAAGATTGTTACAAGTTTGAAGATAATCCAGCTGGAAATGAGACATTGCACAGTAACATTTTATTTATTGTTTTGTTGCCATTCTGTTATGCTTTTAATATATTATAATTGCATATACATTATATATGTATGTGTGTATAAACATACACACTAAAGGCAAAGAAAGGTGTTCGAAAACAGTTTGACAGTTATGTATTCATGACCATTTTAAGTATGTTCACATTTGTTCATACCAGCTTTGTAATGCGCCACTTGTATTCCCATCTATTGCAAGTTCCAGTTTTCTGCCACTTGAATAATCTTGATAGTATAACTATTACTAGAGAATCTGTGTTGTTTGGACAAAAATCATTTTCTTTTTTTTATGTCCTTGTTGACAATAAACACGCGCGTTGTTTTAATAAAAACATGTTTATTCATGTTGCACTACAACCAGAGTTATTATAGTTTTGTATTTTTCATTAGTTTTTATTTTGCTTTTAATTTTTGTTTTCAGTTCAGTTTAGTATTAGTTTGTTTCCAGGGAGGGTTTACCCATTTCAGTTTAGTTTTTATTGTTTAAAAATGTTTAGCTTTTATTAGTATCAGTATTAGTTTGATGTTTATTTGGATTGTAATATTGGGACTTTGTCAGGGGTAAGATTTAAGAAGTTCAGAATAGGTATTACAATATGAACACAACACTTTGTGAAGGCAGATCAGTCAGTCATAGTCTCCAAATATGTATATATAATCTATAACATCAATGCCTCCTCATGCTTGCTTTTTTGTTTTTGTTGTTTTGTTTAGTTTAGTTTTATTTAGTTGTGTTTTAGTTGACTATAATAACCTTGATTCCAACTCAAGTTTGCAGTTTGCACCACAGCCAGGTTCAGGCGCACATTATTATAGAACTACAATACCCACAATCCCATAATTACCCATACCCTCTGCCGCTAGCAACAAGGAAGTGTGACAGTGATAGGGAGACGTCAACTTTGTTGTTAGGTCCCCCTCACTACGTCCATATTGCTGTGATTTCTTGGTTATTTTAATAATGTCATCAGTGACACCTGAAGTGATGGCGGGACGGAGCCAACAGCTGAGTGAGTCTGTCGTGATCCGCAGCCTCAGGCGCTTCAGAGACAGATATTTTCCACAAACTGGAAAAGTTGTCAAAGATGACTTGACGCCTGTTGTCGACACGGGAGAACAACATCGACCGGGATTTTTGGATATCCTACCGGTGAGACACATGCCAATTCATGGCGTTCATGGGAATGTTTCAATTTATTTCTGTTCAAAATTTTATTGCGGCAAAAGACTTGGTTGGAATTAAACATTTGTACGGAGGTTGAGCTCTTTTAATGCCAAAAAGTTAGTCAGATGGTGAAAAGAAATATTTTTATTATAATATTTTAAGTTGTGTATTGAAGTCTTCACAGACTGTATACGTCTTGTACAGATGAATGTGACCATAAGTGAGCGTGTTCTCGGCCGGCTGACCCAGACTAACCCGTAGAGTAACCGCCTCTCCGCCAAATATGGAAAGTACACTCCCACTAAAATCCAAGATTGCGCAGTTCAAATGCCCATGATTTGGTCACAAAACCGACTCCCCGAAATCAATGGGTGACGTCACGGGTACTACGTCCATGTTTTATACAGTCTATGATTATAAACCATTCTGCCTGTGCTTGTACCTTCACTTATGACATTTTAAATACATTTTCCATATTTTCTCTGGTCACCCTGGCAGTGTCTCTATATCCCATCAGGGAGCCCGCCCCAGAGTTTGAGAACCACTGAATTAAAGTAACATTTAAATGTCAGGTTTTCACTATCAGAGTATTTTCACACTGTGGTATTTATCTGTTTAATTATAGATGATTTGATATGGACACAGAGAATATACATAGGCAAACTGAACTTAGGTTATGAAATTAAAAGATTGAAACAGTAAGATGAAAAGAAGATTAACTGAGTACCTCAGCCTATAACAAGTAAGCTAATTAAAAGCAGAGTACAGCAAGACACAATAAAGCAATAAAGTTGAAGACTTTGCATTTAAAAATTAAACATGAGTACAAGTTTGTTGCTGCACTGACCAAGATTTGGCATCTCTCTTAATGCTACATTTACTTACAGGCAAAAGTTGTGATTACCTCTTCCACCACTGATTGAGTGTAATCTCATTTAGGATTGAAAGCTGCATGAAGGCTACTAATTTGAAAAGCTGCATCTGTGGAGTGCACTCACCAGTAGGGGGTGGTCGATTGTTGGATATACAAGGAGCAAATATTATGCTGCTCTAAGGTTCATTTTAGGCCTACATTTGCCCCTTTTTGTGTATTTTTATTGATAATAAATTTGCTGGTGTTACCTTCCTGTCATATTTTACCTAGTTCTTTAATTCTTGACACTCCTGTGCTTTGTTTTTGTTTTTTTCCCTTGTTTTCCATTTTCAACTCTTAGCCTTCATCTGTTGGAGAGATTTCTCTTTTTCTTGTGCTAAATTAGAACTGAAACTTGTGGACACAGACTCAATAAAACACATCACTAAGCCTGTCATGTGGGGACCTGGTGTATCACTTGTTAATGGCTTTAAGCTACAGGGAAAAATATCATCATAATCTTGATTTCCTCCATTCTTAAGGTGGATGTTCAGTTCCAGATCATGGCTTATCTGTCTCCCGCTGATATCTGCCGCCTGGGAGCCACCAGTCAGTACTGGAGGGCCGTGGTTAGAGATCCATTACTGTGGAGATACTTCCTGCTCAGGGACATGCCGTACTGGCCCTCCATTGATCATGTAACCATGCCCCATCTGGAGTGGCTGGATGCGCCACTAATCAATGAAGATGAGAGCCTGGATGATAGAGAAGAGGGGGGAGAGAGCGGGATGGAATCAAAATTTGACTACATGTCAGAGTGGGTACCTCCTTCTGTCCTGTATCAAGATCAGCTGGTAATAATTTGTTAGTCAGAAACATTTTTGACCACCATCTTTGTCTCAGCAGATACCTGAAAGGCTGCCCATCCTGCAGACAACAGTGGCTTCCTTCACGGCCGGCATACGAGGTTGTGACCTCTTTTTTTCAGTCTCTGGTGGCCTCATCTGAACCACGTTATGCCATGTTTGGCCCTGGCATGGAGCAGCTGGATATCTCTTTGGTCACAAGGCTCATGCATGCCCCAGATGTGCTTCCTGTGTCGGGCACGCCACACAGACAGATTAATGGTGAGATGATGATGAAGGATAAACTTCTCTTGTATCTTTTTACTCATTAATAACGCAGTTTCAAATTCAGATTCAATAAATTCCATAACTGTGAACCTCTAAATTTGATTTTAAAACTGATGTCTTGATGTACAACAATAAGGCAAATGGAAATGTTTTTTTTGCCTTGTTGAGTTAGAGTGAATGCTTGAAGATAAAATAAAATATGAAATGTACCTGATAGAATAAATTAACATGCTTGGGGGGGAAAAAAATTAACCTCATTCATGGACAATAATGAATATTTTCTAAAGAGAGGTGTAGATGGATCTCATCTGTCAGAATGTGAAATGATTCTCAAAAACTGCTTCTGAATTATGAGTCATTTTGTAAGATATGATAAATTTATAGAAGCCCAAACAATATGGTGATAGTTGATAGAAGGGAAAATAAGACAATAAGAGAAGAAGGATGGATCATAAAACAAACTTTTTCTCAATATATCAAACATCTTCATGGATCCATTGCATGCATGTTTTTTTCAGTTCAGTCTTTTATTTACAACAGATAAAGAACCCCCCCTAAGAATTCAGTATGGGGTAATTCTGTTTCATTTGTTTATATTTTAGCTTCATCCTTTGAATACAGATTTGTTTTTTTTAGATTGATGTATGAACAAACTATAATTATGCATTTCAATAAACTCAGTTAGGAGACAAATTATTGAATGAAAATCTTACTTGTTGTGGGTTTATGTTTCCACCACTAGGTGGCACTTTTGGAGCACAGTTGTTACTTCACAAGTTACTATCAGCCAAGATACCCAACAAATACAAGCAAACCAGCATCAACCTTTTTTGTTCTAGGTATTGGCTCTGGAATCAGTTACTTGTTCAACAACCAACACAAATTTAACATCCTGACTCTGTACTCAACCAACAGGTAAGCACTTTGTGTGTTGCTTTTTGAAGTTACCAGATGAGCTGCAATAGACCTTTTTCACTGCAGCCCCATTGATATGAAATAGCAGCATAAACGCAGGTGTTACCGATGATACTAATTTAATGTAGCAGAGTCTTTCCAGTGAGCCAACATTTACAGCAGCAGCCAGACCTGAATGGAAAGGATCCTTAATTAGTATCATTGCTAACACCTGTGTTTACCCAACTATTTCTTATTAAAAGGGCTGCATATTATTGGGGCTACGGCTACAATCATTACACTGTGTGTGTGTGTGTGTGTGTGTGTGTGTGTGTGTGTGTGTGTGTGTGTGTGTGTGTGTGTGTGTGTGTGTGTGTGTGTGTGCGCGCGCGTGCGCGCGCAGGGCAGAGAGGGAAAGAGCCAGAGTGCAGCAGCAGAGCATCGGTAATAAACTTTTTACTTTGGAAGGAACAGATGACTCAGGCTGCCCCGTCTACAGGCCTTCTCCTCAGGTCCAGCAGGTCTGCCAGGTGGTGGATGGTTTCATTTATGTCGCCAATGCAGAGCCTGGGAGAGGTAGGCTAAAGAAGCACTTTCTCTGTCTTCTTCTTCCTTTGCTGCTCTACTACCACCATGTCACATCATGCACATTGGTTGTTGTCATATAAATTATCAACACGGAGCACTGAAGACAAATTAACATCTTCCACAGGTGAAGGGGAGTCTGAGATGGCTCAGATTCGGGCTGTGCTGAGCTCTGCTGGGGGTTCATCATTCAGGCCTCTGCTGGTGCTCTCCTGTGTTGCCAGAGAGGAACTAGAAGTAGTCGGGACAACCAGTCTACAAACCGTTACCAGCAGAAACAGGGCGAGGTGTCGGACTCCCTGCGTTTACGTGGCAAAGAGGCTTGGCCTATCCCAGCTGGCTAACCCCTGGATGGTAACTGTCTGATTTTTGATCAACAGAAAAGCTTCCAGTGCATGATTATCTATACAGTGTCAGTTTGAGGAGACTTTGCTCCTGTGTTTGTGTTTATCTTTTCATTTAGGTGCAGGATACAGTAGCAGAATCCCTGTCAGGTCTTCTGGACGGCATTTCCTGGTTGCTGAGATGTTCTGGAGTCAAACTCTAACTCTGGTAGTTAGTGACGTCAGATGAATTAAAAAAACACAAACCTCTCTGCTGCATCATCCTGCCACTGAGACACACTATGGAATTTCCTGATTGACAGACTGTAGACCACATGTGCACTGAATGTTTCGGGATATGAGCACTCCCAGTGGAATTTAATGAATTGAATAAGAAGTGACAGAGACCCTGTTTTTATTTACATAAAAAGCCATATGAGGAAGTTATAGAATTATATGATATTGTTTCGTATGATATTGATATATTGTTAATATACATGGTGCATGTTAGTATAAATTAATTGATGTGTCATGTCATGACACAGGTTTACAATTGTTGAGCTGCTAACTAATCAGGCACCTCACTGTTGGGTTTAAAATAGGATAGAAACGTTTTGTGAATATGACATTTTTCAATGTTTTATTTAAATGATTTACAATGATTTAAAATAATACACTTTCCGTGTGGCTGTCCAATCAGTGCTGATGGTAAATGTAGTCAGTTAAAGCAAAACATTTAAATTAAGTTTTCCCTGCTCATGGACCATGCAGCAGTGCCTGCATGTACCAGGATGTATTGCAGGTGGGCTTGTGACACCCGTGCCCATGTTCCCATGTTATCACCACCCTAGTATATGGTTTTTACTTTGTTGGCCAAAACATACCTTTAGGTGACAAAAATATTCATCTCTCACACCCCCTGGCTACACAGAAGTGGAGACTAGAAAGCAGCAAAAGAACTCTGTTTTCTTGGTTAGTATAGCACACACTGAGGAATTTAATGCTTCAGTTCACTAGATTTACCATCAACAGACTCGACATCTACGTGAAAAGTGGCAAATTTTCCCTTTAAGGTTTATAAAAATGGCTTTATATTAAAACTAGTGGATATTGTTTAGGGATACATGAGAAATTTGTCATCGGTGTTGGCCAGTAAAGGCTTTAACTTTAAGTGTTATCAGCCAGAAATTAAATTCTTTTTCCAATATGATAGGCTGATAAGATTACGCTTTAATTATATGTATGTTGCATCAGCGTGTCTGTTGCGTGGCATTTTTTAAGTTTAAGTTTTTTTTTGTTTAAGACCAAATCTTCTGCATTCTAATGAATAATTTACACTCATACTGTGAAGATATGATTTTGAGAGCTCAACTGTAATATAAGCAATTACATCTCTTTACTTTATTTTAAATATTTCATGTTCATGCAATGAAGAAATGCTGCCTTTTGATAAATGCTGATTTTTTTTCCGTTTTGAAATGTTTACATCTTTGATTTGTTACACAATTCTTATGGTGAGTGAGTCACTTTTTTATAACACTGATAAATCACTATTAAATATCAGTTAAATAACTCTCTGTGAGTCATGCTGTCTGTCTTTTTTCTTTTCTTTTGTCCCTCTATATTATGCACATATCCACAAGTTGTGAGCAGTAGAAGCTAAGCTATTTCCTTTCTCCTCTGTTAAGTAATGAAGTAATGTGACACAGTCGTGCCCTGTGGTTCCTCTCCTATGACGTCAGCCCTGGAATGAAGAGTTGAATCCACATCTGCATGGCAGCAAGCATGTAAGAATGTCCTGTATTGGCCAGCAGGGAGTGCTACTAGCTATTTTGTTTTAGTGCTAGTTAATAAAAGCTCTGCATTTGTTTTGTTTTTGTTTGTTTTTTAAAATTATTATTTTATTTTGAAATGTATTGAATTTGAAAGTAGGTTACTAACATGTTTGCTGACAGAAAAGTACAGACAAAGCCCTGTCACACAATGTAATCAGGGTGTTCAGAATGCCAGGTATATTTTACAAAAACATGTTATTTTGTGTTTTAAGCTGAGTATTTTAATTTCTCTGTAGACTCTGTAGTAGCCCGAGCAATGCCCTATTTATACACTGTTTATACACACACAATTTTATTCCAGAGCTGCTCTAATTATCTATTTTGACCTCAAATCAATACCACTATTACAATGCCTAAAATCTCAATGTGATATATTGAAGACCATCATTATTATTTTTTTAATATAAGTCTTTGTGTCCCCATCACTTTTCAACACAGAGTCCTTATGACTGTTTGACTAGCAAGTGAAAGGCCTCCATGACCATTGATGTAAGAAACTTTAAACAGGTTTGAAATAATCACAGCGAAAGTGTGAATTTCCATACCATAAAGGTTTTTATCAAAGCTTTCTACTGTAGTTATTTTACATTCATGGATCCAAATGGACCTGAAAATCTAACTGTCTCTAAATAGCATCAGCACACGTTTTTTTAAACCTATTTGTTCGAGCGTGAAAAATGCACAGTAGATTCTGTAATATTAAATGGTTTTACAAACCCAGTTACACTGATCAAATTCAGTAACACTGTTCTTGTCTACTTTAGCACGTTGAATTTCTAAAACTCAATTGCAGCACTTGATCATGTTCAAGTGTTTAAGTTTTGTTTGTCCACTGTAAATTACCACCTGTTTGATATTCACTCTCCCTGGCAGCAGTGTTCACATGGCCTAATGGTAGCATGTAAGAATGACAAGATAATGTGCCTCACTGAAGCGCTTTTGTCCGAGTCCCCTAGGTAACCACAAATCTTTGGTAAAAGTATGTTCTCCCGGCAGCCCTTCCATCAAAAGGTTCCTTAGTCTGAGCAATCATTTTCATAGACATAGAGATTTAGAATAGGAACATGATTGGTGCAATTTAGGTGCATTAAGCTTAGCTGAATGCTGGTGAAGCAAAGATTGATTCTTTTTTCCCCCTCCCATATGAAATTTAAAGGGAAATGATGGCCAATGTGTGTGTGCATGTGGGTGTTTCTGAGGGAAAGAGATGAACAGACAGAATCAGACTTTTCATGTTAACACATCTCTCTGTTCTTTGTAAACAGGATGTCTGTCTCTGATGTTCTCACTCAACAGTATTTAGCTACACTGTATGTTTGTGTGCCTATGTGTGTATGCATGCTCGTGCTCACACAGCCTGTCCAACACAGACAATATAAACGTTTAAGCTCTTACAGCTCAGTCAGGTCCCTAAGATCAGCTGATCTAAACATTTTAGCTGTTCCACAGACCAGACTGAAAACCAAGGGTGACTGTGCATTTTTAGTTTTGGCCCCTCAGCTTCTGAGCAGTCTTACCCTCACTGTGAGATTGGCAGACTCCACAATAGCTTTTAAGCGCTACTTACATGTACACCAAGACCTACACTAAACAATGTTTTATTTTTTCCATTACTGTGTTGCTTTCATATTTCTTCTTTATACTCCAACCTCAATTTCAAAAAAGTTGGGACGTTGTGTAAAATGTAAATGAAATCAGAATGCAATGATTTGCAAAAATCCTTTGTATTTTAATTGAATACAGTTTAACTGATTAACTTCATTGTTTTTTGTAAATACGCACTCATTTTGCATTTGATGCCTGCAGCATGTTCCAAAGAAGCTGGGACAGGGGCATGTTTACCACTGTGATATATCACCTTTTCTTTTTTTTTTTTTTCTGTTCTTTTATAAACCTTGTCTTGCTGAAATAAGCAGTGATGTCTCTGAAAAAGATGTTGTCTGGATGGTAGCACATGTTGCTCCAAAACCTGTATGTACCCTTCAGCATCAATGGCGCCTTCACAGATGTGCAAATTAGCCATGCCATGAGCACTAAAACATACCCCATACCCTCGCAGATGCTGATATTTGAACTTTGTGCTGTTAGCAATCTTGATGGTCTTTCTCCTCTTTAGCTTGGAAGACACATCATCCATGATTTCCAAAAACAATTTGAAATGTAGACCACAGCACACTTTTTCACTCTTGATCAATCCATCTCAGATGAGCTCAGGCCCAGGGAAGTCTGCAGCTTTTCTGGAAGTTGTTGATACATGGCTTTCTTTTTGCATGGTACAGTCTTAACTTGCATTTGTAGAAGCAGAGACAAACTGTGTTTACCAACAAAGGTTTTACAAAGTGTTCCAGAGCACATGTACTTACAATTTTACTGTTTATTTTTAACAATTGTCTCTACATATTTTAATTGTGCATATTTTAGTATCGTCACTTTTTTATATGCACAACATTTTGCACCTTTGTGTCATTTGAATTCAAGAATTTGTTCATTTATTGGCATTTTATCCTAATATTAGATCTTTTTTTTTTTTGTATTTTCATCTTGTTTATTTATACACTGGATGTGGTTATTTCCTTTACTTGAATTCCACCTGTTTTGTATGACTTTGTTTTCTAACTCCACATTTTACTTATTTATATAGAACTTATTTATTTTCTTTGACACTTGCACTATTGTACAGATTAGTGCTACTTGATAATGTCCTCTGATGTTTTTTGTATGTCATATAGGCAGGCCTTATGTGGGTCTCTTGATTTTTGTTCTGTAAATCCTTAATATGGAAAGCACGTTGAAATTAGGCTTGAAAAGTACAATATAAATAAAATGGTTGTTATTATAATGAAGTTGGACCACATTAAACAAATATATATATGTATATATATATATATATATATATATATATATATATATATATCTCTATATAACCATGGGAACCTGTTGTTAGTGCAGGTATGCAGGGAATAACATTGCTTAATCCTTTGTTATTACTCTGTGATCCTGATGGAGCCAATAATGTAAGTCGAGACTGAATAAGGACCGGCACTGTCAGTGTGGATGAATATGAGAGATTACGGTCACAGTCTGAATGAGCTGTGGTCTGGAGATGAACTACTTTTATGTGAATGCAGGCCAAAGAAAACTAACTGTATTAATGAAATAACTATGCATTTGCAGCCAGGATATGTTGAATGCACAGCAGGAACTTACTTGGATAGGGTATTTTCAAGGTCTGTTTGTTTAGACTGCAGACTGTGAACCATGTAGCACACGGCCCTACATTATGGTGGCTGGAGAGGAGGTTTGGTGGGGGAGGTTCCTGGGCCATGTTTTGGAAGGGTGAATGAGGACCAGACCTCCAGCTGCCTCTTGTCTTCCTCCACAATCTAAAGGGGCCTCTGGGATATGATGTCATGAGGAGGAAACCCCTATTTGCAGACACAAGAAGTCTGCAACATTATGAGGACAGTGAAAGCATACCATGCATGAAGGCCAATATGTGAACAGGGACACTATGATGCAGTGTATGTGCTGGGTGTATAAAAATGGGGGCAAAAAAGTCAAGGACAGAAGTAAAGGCTACAAATGCTCTGACTTTAAAATGAAAAAACCTTATTATATAATATTCAAGTGAAAAAAAGAGAGCGCTTCTCACCAAATGCCTTCATGATCATGATTTATGTATTCATAATAACCGAATTACGTCTGGTGTAATGCCAAGTGTTAGGGAGGTGTGCCATGTGTCTGTGAAACAGATTTTAATGCTGTTCAGTTTATAGCGCTCTTTCAGCGGCCTGAGGCAATGGAAAAAATAATCAGCAGTATTGTACAGCCAGCCTGTTTACTTATGTAATATGAAGAATGTTTTGCAAGAGGTATTTCCTATATATTCCCAGAGGTTTTCACCTGCTCAATGACACTTCAGTTTTCTTGCTGTATCTCATATTAAGCACGCAATGACCTTATTTAAATTGGTCAACACTCAGTTTTTCAGCATTTGTAGAATAAGTCAAATATTGAATTGGGAAAACCATGTTTACCAGGTACTATAATTGCAAAATAAGTGGTCCTTTCTCCTAAGGTTTGCACGGATATAACATAAAAATATGGTGGGGATACACATCAAGTAACACCTGTACAATATAAATCTATAATTCTGCAATAACTGTTATCTTTGCCTTAAGTTTTTGTTGAAAATTGATCTGTGCTCTCTGAACTGTATTTAGAGAGTATGGATCTTTTTAAAAGAATGCACCTTTTTAGCCTGATGTTTATCTTGTGTGGTTGATTTTTTTATTGCACATTACTGTTATTTTTTATCTCCTATTTTTAGTGAGTTTTATTTTCTTCATTCAAATGTTTCTTTCTTCAAAAGATTTTATTCAGACATGTGCTGTTAACTCTTTGTTAAGTACTTGGAGTTGCATTTGATGTGTGACTTGTGCTATATAAGTAAAGTTGATTGATTCAGTCACTTCGTTTATCTTATTTGAGCTGTACTGATCAATCACCATCAGTGTAAGCGCAACTTTGTTAACTCAACTTATAAGTTTATCGTAAACAGTTCACACACAAAACGTTTATTGTGCGCAGTAAATCATTTTGAGCTGGTTCAACTCAAAAATGTAAGTTATCCGTACTTAGGTTGAATATTGAGTGTAAAGTCTTATTTGAATTAAATAAAACCAATTGAGATAATTTGACTGAACTCAAGAAAATATGGTCTAAAGGCTCAAGATGTTAAGTTGAAGCAACAATAATTTAGTCACATTGACAAACATCGCAAACAAATTTGATTTCTTTTACATTTTCTCAGTTTGAGGAGACAGTTCTTCATTTCATAAAAAGACCTTACTCATGTGCATACAAGAAAGTATTAAGTTGGTAAAAACACAAGTAGGTAATTGCCTCAGTTTGTAATGTGTTTTGTTATGTTAAGTGAACACAAATTTGTTTTACTGTCTCTACCAGGCATAAGCCTGGGTTTATGCAATCGCATGTGTGCATGCGTGTGTGCGTGACCAATTGACCTGGAGCTAATCTTGCATACTACTATTTTTTTTTTGTGCACAATCATGACTGTATGCTCTACTTATGCCTCCATACTGGCGACAGCCATGGCCAGAGGCATTATGTATTCTTGCAAAGGCAATATTTCAAGAACACCTTGAGGGAATTTCTTCAAACTTGGTACAAATGACCACTTGGCCTCAGTAATGAACTAATTAGATTTTGGTGGTCATAGATTAAAGGTCAAGGTCACTGTAACCTCACGTTCATTCCATTCTCATGAAGGCAGTATCTCAGGAACGCTTGGAGGGAACATCCATTCAGACTCAGGGATGATTAGACTTTGGTTGTTAAGGGTCGAGGAGGTTCAAGGTCACTGTGACCTCACAAAACACAATTTTGGTCATAACTCAAGAATTAATATAATAACTATGACAAAATCAATAAAAATGTTGGTGTTTACAAAGGGATTGCACTCATTATTTTTGGGTTGCCTGGTGGAGACCTGCACTCTGTTTAATGCTCTCTTCTGGCTGAACAAGGAACTGTCTACATGTCAAAAAAACATCTAGTTAATATTTTTTTAAACATTTTTAGTTAATTCAACCATAGAAATATAGTGTGCAATGTTGTTTATTGGTCTTGAAGTGATGCAGCTATGCTGGCTTGATAAATTTGAGTAAAATGAACTCAGAAATCTAAACTTGATGGTAAGGGATGAGTGTTTGTGTTATATTGTCATTTTGACATTTCCTGAACATTTGTGCAGATACTACACAAAAAATTTGAGTTGTGAACTTTAAATTGAGGTTTACAGTTAACACTTTTTTGAAAGTTGAAGTGCAAAGATGTTGAAGTAGAGTGGATACAACAATATGAGTAAACATACAAGGACAAAGTTAAGTACAATGTAACTGTTATTATATTTGTGCTGTGTGAATTGTTTGACTTGAAAGAATGAATATGGCTCTAAACGCCGCTCAGGGTTAAATACAGTAATCACAGCAACCAGCACAGTCTTTCTCGGACTTCTTTTTACATCTTCTGCTGTCTCTGTTCTTCACTTTTGTCTCATCCCACTCTTTTCACTCTATCCTCCTTTCATTAGAGTTAAGTCCCTGATTTGTATTCAACGATAACAGCCAAGATTAACGGAGGCATTGAAAAAAAAAACATCATTTGCATGATGCATTCACTGATTAGGCTAAGCGTCCCTCTTAATTGTGTTGTTTTGCACATGGTGGGGCTCTCATGCTGATACTCTGTGGATCTTACTCATCCCATGCAATCTCACCAATTCACTTCAATTTCCTCCCCACTTCACTGCGTCTGTCCCACCTACCTCCTGCTGTCATATATATGGCAGGTTAGGGACTCATAATACTGGATTAGGGTTCAGAAGTGTTAATAGTGAATTATTTGTGAATCACTTTGAGTCTATCAACAGCCCCATAATAAAGAAGATAAAGAAGCAGCAGCACAGAGATCCGTCTTTATATTTGCTGCTGCTGCTGCTGTTGTTGTTATTTGTGCATGTGTGTAAGAGTTGGTGTGTTCCCCCTGTAGCCATCTCCTCTCTCTTAACCTAATCCAATAGGCAGCAGGATGCTGACATAGTCGTGAAAGGCCACACTTGAGATGTGAAACTGCACTAAATGCATTAGAAGTGACTTGGAGGGGAGGACACAAAGGGCACTCTGATTATGTGGAAAATATAAACAGACAAACAGGAATAGATATTATGTGGCTATTGAAAGGCACACTATTGCAGACAACCAATAGCGCATATTAAAATGAAATAATTTGTGGAACATAAAATAATGGCTGAACTGAGAGAGAGAGAGAGAGAGAGAGAGAGAGAGAGAGAGAGATTGAACAAGAGGAGGAGATACCAGGAGGCATATTTCAGGACAGGGAAAACCCACTTCACTCTATAAGCGATGAGGAACTTGTTAGAGAGTATAGATTTGACTGTCAGTTTGCAATAGCATCTTTGTAGCAAGCCAGGCAAATATTAACATAATGTTAGCCATATCTTTTTATTAAAAGTCACAAGTTTTTGTCGACTCTTGTCAATGTTTGGCTGTCTCCGTCAGAGTAATATGTTTATTTCTTCATGACTTTGTCTGTGATTCATTTCTCAGCAGATTTCTTGCTTTGATTTAGTCAGCCACTTCTTGTCATATCTTCTGCTTGTGCGTAAATTTGTTATGGCTGGGTTCGATTTACTTTGGATTATGTGCCCGTGCTTTCCATATTCTTCAAGGAGAGCAACATTCTCATCTTCCCATCTCTTTGTTGTCCGTTTTGGAGAAGCTTGCTAACACCAATAATAATGCTGTCAAGAAACAGAATATTAAAGGATAATGTAAGGATGCAAAACCATGGTAACTGAAGCACACATGATCTATATTATGACAGTAACTGCTGTGACATCCTTAAGTCTAAACACTTGGGGAAGGAGACAGCCTAAGAGGCTTTATGCAACACTCCTAAGTAAACCCCTTAGCTTTGGAAAATATTGTTACAGCATTCCTCTGAAAACCTCCACTGCTGTCCAAAGCCTGCTGAAAACACATATGTGAACCACATTGTTATACATGTGCCTTTATTACACTGAACTTGTACACTGTAGACTGATCATTTTTAATTGTATACACCATCCCACTGTTGTATGCACAATGGCACACTAAATCTGCCAATGAAAATAGTCCCTAACAAATACACTGCTTTTTCAGTATGATTAATGTTTGATAAAAGCGACAGGAAAAGATTTCACATTTAAAAAAGCAAAGGAAAAGAGAAAGTACATTTAGAGAGATTAACACGTTGTTGCTACCAGGCTTTTCATAGGAAAAAAAAAAAATAGAATATCACCAGCCTTATCATTTAACACCGATATTATTAAAAAGTAATATGGCTTTGATAGCTGCTGTAAGAACTAACACCAGAGTGTTCACCAAACATCCTACAGAGGGTGTCTGAGGAGGGAGCCCAGCTACAGTCCCTCCACTGCAGGCCCTGTGGCATCAGCCTGTGGGCCGGATGCATTGTTCTGTTGTCACATTCAATACAGCAAGTCCACATGATCACTCAGAGCAGACAATCACAGGAATGAGTATTCCATAACAAAGGAACTAATTCAATGGACGCCCCCACTCTCCTCCAATCAGAGCTCTCTGTCCCATAACTGACTGTGACATGGACATGTTCAGGGGTCATTTAATACATACAAATTGTTTGCCTGTGTTTTTTTCTGTTTGGTGATTAAAGTCACAAAGTGCTCCATGTCTACTGAGAGGCCAGCAAATTAGAGTGACCCTAATATTGCTTGAAAAGTCATTGTGCATATTGGAAGATGGTACAAAAACTTGTAAACATCATTAAATATATTATACTATAGATTTTTTCCTCTGTGCTACGAGCCATAATTTACAGTATTTGTGTTATATGAGAGCAGACTTGGTGTCTCATTGAGCGTTTTTATGCGCACTGCAACCGGATGACTTGGAAAAGCCAAGCCATAACTTGTGGACCTTGTAAACCAGTGGGGGACAGGGATATAAAAAATACAAGGATGGCTCCGCTCAATACAGACGGGCCAATTCCATTTCTCTCCCCTCACATCACAAATTATGTCAACAGTGCATCAGTGCATTGCCAGAGAGAAAAAAGACTTTGGCTCAACAAAATGAAGCCCCCGAGGGAGGCCTCGTCTCTGTTTGTACTTTTGTCTGTTTGTCTCTCTGTCTTTGCATCTGGCTTACTTGAAGCTAACCATGTTAAATACTTTGGTATACAATTAATTTTATTTTCTTAGGACACTTACATAAGATAAGATAAGATAAGATAAGATAAGATAAGATAAGATAAGATAAGATAAGGAATTTAAAGTGAAGTATAAAATAGAAAGTATATGGGGAGTAAATGCAAAAAAACAAAAAACAAAACAAAACAGTGCCTTGTAGAATAACAATAGAAGTAGAAGAAGTCAACTAAAAAAGACAAGTAGTATTGGCAATGACATTGAAAGTAATATTGTCCATGATAATGAAAAGTGTAACACTGCGTGATAATAATAATGAAAAGTAATATTTACAAGATATTGATAATGAACATAATATTCCACATATGTAGGTAATATTGTGTATAATAATTAATGTCATATTGCTCATGATAATGAACATAATATTGCACATGGTATTAAATATAATATTGTACATGATAATAATTAAAAGTAATATGGCACATGATGATAAGGATAATATGGCACATCGTCACCCTAATAAAATAATGGCCTAAGTCATTTTTTCGAGTTTTCGGGAAAACACAAAAAACTTTATTGCCTAAGTCATACAATGTATCCAATCAATCAGTGTATGAGTTAATGTATATAAAATGGCCTAAGTCAGCCTCTTGACTTAGGCCATTGACTTACAGGGCATAAAGATCCTTAAGGATCAAGGGGATTTTACCAGAGGTGGCCAGCATCATCAGGAGATGATTTAGGCCAAAAACTCATTTTCGTCAAAAAAAATGACTTAGGCCATTATTTTATTAGGGTGACGACATGACATCAAACGTAATGTTGTACACGATAATAATGTTGAAAAGTAATATTACACATATTAAATGTAATATTGCACAGGATAATGTGAATGATAATAAACATATTGGTCATGATAATGAACGTAAAATTGTACATGATAATAATAATGAATACTAATATAGCAGGATGTGTTCATGGAGAACCGTACTTGTGTTGCTGCAGGTTTCATCCTGCAGTTGATGTTGTTTACACTGATAAATGTTTGCCTTGGGATGATCATTGATTGGAAGTCAAATCCTGCAGAGAAAAACAATCACAAGGTCCACGCAGGCAAATACATACATGCAGTGTATGAGCAGGAAAAAAATGTAAGCCAGCAGCAACAGCTGGAAGCATGGGTGTGTTTTTCTCTCACGTGTCGGGGCGGGCCGTCTGCTAATAGTTGGCTCTTTGGCCAGGGGGTGTACATCCATTGACGGCTGAAATTCGGGGCGAGCCTCTCATAGCGTCACTTCTCCAGTGGAGCTTCCACGTGAGTCCACACAGGCTATAGCTTTCAGGCAAACGCAGCCAACAGACGCAGCCATTAGTGCAAGCTGCTGGTAGTTCTCAACATTACCCCGCGCACAGAGAGGCGGGGTTTCACTGCTGGCCAGAGTGAAACCTTTTACCTTGAAGATTTATCATTGTGTCGTGATTTAAGTATGAAAACCATGGTGAATTTGAAAGATAAATATGTATATGGGATGTGACTGCATTTAAGCTAAAAGTTTAGATCCAAACCATAGCACACAAATGGCGTAGAAAATAACATAAAATAGCATGTCTTCACCTTAAATGGACCAAAACATATAATAATTTAAAAAAGGAATCTGCAAAAATTCGGCACGGCCGTTTTCTTAGAGCGCACTGATATTATTTATTTAATTTGGTAAATAATACTGTTATATGTAATGACTGCATTTGCCTCAATTACAGCTCAGTGAACTTGTGTTACATAATGTTTTGATGCCTTTATTTTCTCAAAGTGCCTTCATACACGCCTCTCTAAAATCAGTCCTTGTTTCGTTCATCTGCACAATTTGATTTTACAATCCTCAAACTACATGTGATGCGTACAAGTTTTGTTCCGATTACGGTATTATTGTCATTTTAATAATCTGCGACCGTTTGCAGTCTACAACCTCTCCTTTACTCTTCACAGCCATTTAAATGCAGCAAGTAGCCTCTGTCCCATGTGCAGCCTCTAATTGAAGTGATGTTGCTGTCAAGCCACAATTACGCATGGCAGATCTGCCAGTGACATTTTGCTCAACAAGCACCAGATTGTTGCAAACCAACCACAGAAAACTCAGAATTTATGAACAAACCAAACCATTTGATTGTGGATTATTGGGGAGGTTCAGACATCTCCATGAAACACTGTGGATGACTTAAAACTTTTCTCTCGATTTATGTTCCCTGGTCAAAAACACCGGGTAACCAGGGTAACGGCTGTGAGCATCTTCTTATGAACATCTGACCAAAGTACCGGAGCCCCGCATCTTTAGTTAAAGGGGGAACCTGTGGCTGTGATGAGCAACATGGCATGATAGAGCAGTGACAAATGTATGTCAGTGTGGGGGAGATTGTCCAGGCTCGATTTCATAGTTTTGTTCCCAGACAAAAAACAGCTTTGTTTGGCACTTTGCTCAGTTAACTCCACTGTCTGAATCAGTGTGATGACAAAATCACGCCCTATCACATACAGAAAACGTAATCATGGTACGATCTTCACCATGTCTAAACACGTGAATTCAATTAATAAAGAGACGTCATCTGCTTTTGGTAGTGAAGTCAAGCTGCTGTATTCATATCACGTCCCAGACATCAACAGGTTTCCTCTCAAGAAAACTCACATAATTCCCAAACTGTCAATAAATGTTTAAAGGTGATGGAATAGCGAATGTGATTGGTCATGCTTGCCAAAGCCTCTAACACACCCAGCTATATTATATGATGAAGTTTTCTTTGGCGTCACACACGCAAGTGCGCCAGGTGATCCTGGCCAAAAAGTGCGTTTGGCACGATCTAGACGCACTGGGCAGGGCGCACTTGACTGAGCTCTGCGCCACGCCGCAGGATTCACGAAATTAGAGCAACTGATGTCCTCTAGGCTGGTGCGCACCCAGCAAAACCTCACCCACTATCAACCTTTGGAGGTAAAGACATAAAATCAAACGCTCTGCGCAGAAAAAACATCGCCAGGCGTTGATTCTGAGAGTAAACAGATGAGACAGACATCAACAGAATGCTGTCATTAAACACCACAAAGTGTAGAGTCTGCATGTTTAATATTTGTTTTTCTTTACAGTTTTGAACCTCAGGGGAGTCAGCAGCAGCTGCGCTTATGCAAGTTTAAACATCTCCGATCATATGAACCATATTGTTTCTCCTGCTTTATTTCCATGCAAAGTTATTTATTGTTAACAGTATAATGCACGTAGTCCCACGCAGGGCAGCCCCTCCTGCTGAAAATACTTATTTCCTCAATTGTTAAAAAGGCAAACAAAAGCATTAGCCTACTTTCTTCATTATGAGCCCATAATTAATTATTGTTTGCATGTGTGATCCTGGGGGCGTGTAGTTAAGTCCAGACAGACACCTAATGATGTTTTTCTGCGTTTTTTCCTCAAATAATAAAACAAAAAGTCAGTGTGTGTCTCTCAAAAAAAGACAAATCAGACTCATTGGTTTAAAATTAAAATATGCTCTGACGAGATTGTTTAAACTATGCTGTAGGGCTATGGCTCTCATAATAACTAACCTAATAAGATGATTGTTAGCTACCCTAATTAAACTTTGGCTCTCAGCATAGAGCGTTACTGTGGGGGTTTTATTTTGGAAGTTTGTCCCGGCAGTCTTTCTCTCTGCTTGGCTGTCCTCTCCTCTCTGTGGCCATAATGGAGTAGATTGGATTGCTGGCGGATGAGGGCGCTTCACCGCCATTTGAAACAAACACACACTGGCACCGTCTCAACTACGCAGTGTGTGTAGCCCCGAAAGTAAGCTGGATGATGAAGTGAGCAACAGATCAGACAAAAATCTTCACCAGGAAAGCGACATAGAGCCGATTTCAATGAACGGGTGTTGTGAAAAGTCCTGATCGGAGAGATCTTTACCGGGCCGAGCTGCAGGCTGAAGTGAAGAAGAAGCAGGACTTTTCGTGCCTGTTGGGGCTCACTCACGCTGGCCATCAGATGACCAAGTTGTGAAAACTCTGCCTGTGCTGTCCTTGCGGTTTCAACTTCGAGACTTCGTCATAAGTAAGTGTGCTTATATCTTTTAAAGCGTGCGGTGCATATCTGTCTGCGTTCATCCATTTCTCCAAAACTCCACGTTCTAGGCAGCGTACGCACGACTCGGGAAACTTTGCTGAAATTGCATTACATTTTCTTTTACATTGCACGCTGCTCGTCGCAAGTTTTCTTTTGCCAGTCGTAAAGATTTAATATTCTCAGCCAACTTCTTAATATCGTGCGTCGTACGTAAAAAAACCCATAAACTTGAGTGTGGGTTAAATTCCGCTGCAACTTTTAGTGTTGCAAACACAGTTGGACACTGAGGGGATGGGGTGAAGTGACAGCCATGGTTGCTCCTGACGGATGTTGCCTTCTTACCTGGGGAGTTTTATTTGGTCTTGTTTTAGACAGCAGACTGATAAATATCAAATCCCGAGGGAGTAATCGAAACATCTGATCGAATGAGTTAGAAATTGGGATCAAGCATTTAAATAATAGAGTATACAGCTCAGCCTTTAATACTGTCAAAGATCCTGTTGTTGCCTCACTGTTGAATCAGCCTCTTGTATTAATGCATGGATGGAAATCAGCTTGGCACATAATCACTTCAGCGACCATAATATGCCTGCTTGTATTACTGTAGATGACATGGGGACTATGATGATGATCTTTTTAGCTCTTTTGAAATGTTAATCCACAAATAATGCTAAGTGTCAATGAGAAGTTGGCACATTTCCAGATGATTCCTTTAATCGGCTTGTTTGGTTTAACAATCCAAAACCCCCAATTAATTCACTTTATATTAATATGAATAGCCTATAACAAGTTTTTTCCTTGGAGGAACTGGAACCAGTTAATGTTTAGGATTCTTACTGGTGAAATGACTAACTATTAAAATGAGAGCCTGACCGATCTTATCGGCCCAATATCAGCCTATATCACGGCTATATTGGTCTATATCGGTATTGGCGTATATATATTGTTGTATTGTTTTTT
Organism: Lutjanus campechanus; assembly: GCA_027495735.1. Classification (NCBI taxonomy): domain Eukaryota; kingdom Metazoa; phylum Chordata; class Actinopteri; order Lutjaniformes; family Lutjanidae; genus Lutjanus; species Lutjanus campechanus. The sequence continues at coordinate 51,182 of JAJHUR010073305.1, forward strand.
AAATTTATATTTATTTATAATTACTATAATGGAAGTTTAGTGTTTCAGTGCCCTGATATAATTTTTGACAATATTTTTTATTATTAAACTGTGAAACATCCTACTTCCATTACATATCTTTGTCAAAAGTGTTAACCACTTTTAAGGGATCATGGCAAAAAATGTGTTTATGTATATATTCTATATTCTGTAGATTATATTCTTTATAAAGACTAATGGCTAATATATTGATATCAGAATTTTTAAAATCTCTCATACCTGTCTCTATTTCAGCATTGGCCCCAAAAATCCAGTATCAGTTGGGCCTTACTTAAAATATATATAAAATGTTTGCTTCTCATGACAGCTTCTCCTCTCATTTTGTTCGTTCTTCATCATTGATGTGCAGACTGTTGCACTGACTACAGGAGAGCACCTTTGCTCCCCTGCTGCTTAGATTAGAAAGCACACCACACTGTGATGAGGTGCAATGTGCTCTCTTGGCCACTACAGAAGGCACGCTGCAGTGGGGTAATTAACTCCTTAAGAAAAAGGTTTTATTGCTCCATTGAGTCTCATAAATTGAGTTGAGACTTGACAGTAGCTTTGCATGGTATAGCAAAAATAATCATATTGTGATTATTTTGACAGATATTGAGAATGTGAAATGTTTCACAATTTTCATTGTCACTGAAAAAAACATTAAAATCTTGATTATGTGACATTTGTTGGGGTCTGCTCAAAAAAATGTTGTTTTTTTTCATTTCTGGCAAACAAAATTTGTGGGTCACGGCCTCTCTGCAGCACAACACTACTTCACTATAATGCTGTTTTGTCACACATTTTACTTTTGTCAAAAAAATTGCAGCTACCACAATTTGGACATTGCACTTGGCCATATTGCAATTTTGACAATATTTTGATTAATTGTGCAGCCGTACTTGACAGCAATGTTTTCAACTCAGCAAACCCTTCTTTGAGACCACACAGTGTGTTAATATTCACCTGAACATAGCTGAACCACAATCAGTGGGATTTTGTTATTGCAACAGTTGCTCAGTAAGTACCAAAGCAGATAAAAGGCATGATGAGAGACATGCATAATGACAGCTATTATAGCATCCAACAGGTAGCTGAAGTAAGAGATGTTTTAATAGATGAGGCGAGGAGTTTTTAAGAGACATTAGTTCCAGTCTCAGTGTTCGCTACACTCCCACATACAACAATAAATACAGCTGCAATGTTCTATACCCTTTGACAGCTCAGCAGCACTCTGGAAACCATTAGATGGTACACACATGCATGTACACTTGGTCTTCAGTGTTGTCAGGAGGATGCGTGTGTGTGTGTGTGTCTGACACAGGGAGAAACAGCAGGATTTAGACCATATTTGAGAGATACATGCCGCACGTCTATACTTAGTCCTCTAAAATGAGTGGGTTGATACAAGACTTTTATTTATTCTTTTAAATAGGATTGAACTTTACAACCTTAAGTGCTGAATGGAGTACATCATTAAATCCAGATTAGTTTACATGTGATTTTCAATTCTGATTAGCTTCAACAGTCATTTGTGAGTGTGAGTGACCTGGAGTTTGTCTGCAGCTAAACTGGCATACTACTGGACCTGTCAGCCTAAGCATATTAATAATTTCATATATACATGTATATGACTGCTAAACAGTGGCATTTCTTGACTTTTTTGACTGGGGCAGCCCAAGTGGGGTACTGACTTATGCAGGGTTGGCATGAAGTATGTACTTTTTTTTAAACTTCTATTAACATTACAGTATCTTCCAGTTTCTTATATTACTCTTACATTTAAAAAAAAGATGAATAGTGCCAGCAACCACAATACATTAGAGTGGCAGCATAAAAATAAAATATAAAGTTCCTACTTGATTCTTTAAGTCCTCAAAAAGTAATTGTACCACCATTTGTACCTCTTTCCCCAGGCTGTGAGACTCCTGAATTCATTCTCTATACTCCATCAAATAATTTTTTTTAATGATTCAAGTGAATTAACCTTGTAAAAAGGAAAAGAAATACATACATACAAAAGATAACAATGCACATATAAAAATATCATACTTGAGGATAATGGGGTGGCCAGTCAGTTTGCAGGGGTGGCTAGCTGGCCAGTAAGGGCTGCAAATCATCAACAACTGCTAGGCTAAAAACAAGGCTAACCTATGAACAGTGTTGGACAGTAACCATTTACAATTGGGTAGATATACATGATTCAATTAAAAAAATGATTGTAACTATAATTTGTTTGTATATTGAGAAAAAATACAGCTACTAATCAAAATGTGATTCTTTTCATGTTGCCTGGCAGAGATCTGCTCTCTACTGAGTGCACTCTTCTAGCTGTCTGTGAAATGACCAAGAAGTTATTTTTACCAATGTCAAGTAGCTGTAATGGATGAAAAAGTTACATTTTGGGGTTTAAATTTGACTTGACAGCCTTGGTTTTAACATCTTTGACAAACTGTAGCATGCTCATGCATGCACACACACTGCATGGAATGCTGCAAAACAGAGGTTTTCCACAAAGATCAGTCTTCAAATCTGTGCAGCAGCACACACTTTTTCTGTTTCTGCTGGACTCTGTCTCTTGCTTGCACTCTTTACCTTCCTCGTTCCCACTCCGATACACACACTTGATTTTGTACAAACATGCATGATGCATGCACGCGCATGCACACAAGCACCCACTTTTCTTCCCTCACTTCCAATACACACAGCCTGTAGCGGGGTTTGCAGATGTGTGTCCTGATTTGCTTCCAGCACAGGCTCTTCTCATGCCAGCGTGCTGACTGTGAGTTTTCCACTCTCTCTTATGAAATAAGAGCAGGAGACATTAGACACATCCAGCAGCCAGATCTGAATGCCTGAAAGCCCGCACATGCGCGCAGGTTAAAAATGCAACCTGTGTCTGCATGTACAAACACATAAACACACATAAACATGCACTGTCACCACAGGTTAATGCATTCATGTAAATGCATTCATGTAAATGTTGGGCTGCAGTTTTGGGGCCCCATCTCATGTCTGAGGGGCTCTGCCCACCTGTCCTCACCAGTGTCTGGTGTAACATGCAGGCTCATGTTCAAGTCTATGGTATGTTTACTCAAATTCTGTTTATTTTAAACAAAAAGCTCAATGGTGAAGGGGCGGCTCCAGGGCAGAACATCTATTTGCATGATTCTTGTGTAATTATTGAGACCCAACAGCGGACCTTGGACAACTTTGTGTATGTGTATGCAGAAACGTGATTATTTTGTGATAATCACAATTTACAGCTTCTCAGATGTGAATATTTTCTGGTTTATTTACTCATATATGACAATAAACGGAATATCTTTGGGTTGTAGACAAAACAAGACATCTGAGGACGTCACCTTGAGTTTCAGGAAACTCCGATCAACATTTTTCACCATTGTCAGACATTTTATAGATCAAACAACTAATCAGTTAATCGAGAAAATAATACATAATAATAATAAGACTGTTTGAATTCCAAACACTAAAATCACTCATGATAAACACCCTTTTAAGAATTAATACATTTATTCTATTATGATATATTTTAAAAAATGAAAGAATGCTAAAATGTAAGTTTTGTGAAGTTTTATTATGTATTTATCAATATACATGCCATGCCATGCTGTTCTAGTGTTAATCAACAATAAAAATAATCATTAGTTGCAGCCCTAGTATGGTGATTAAAGATGCCCCATGAAGTTGATTTAATTAGTCATTTTTAACTGTTTTCTGGACTATGTCTGTACAAATTCTTCATACTGTTATGTTGAATGGCAGATGCCCTTAAGTTTTGTTTCTCTCATTTTCTAGCAGTTGTAGTTGCTATTTTATCATGTAAAATGTAAAGTGAAGTCTTTGTAAACCCATCAGGAAAATCAAAATGTTCAGAGACTATATTATGGGTGTGTGTCCATCAGACTTACTTTAACATAGCTCTTAGCCTTTTTTCTGTGGCCATTTTCAAGTAGTTTGAGTTAAAACTCCAGATGACAGCTTGTCAGAAGTGCTGCACTTAGCAATTTCTCAAACTGACAGTCACATCACAGGAGGCAGCAGTTTAAAGTTTAGTGATGTAAGAATAGGAAAGCACAATGGCTGAACATCAAGTCTTCATGGTATGTTCTTTATGAGTATATATCTTTCATATTTGCATGTTTTCCTATGGGGGTGTAACACTGGCTACACCACAGGCTAGCTAACGTTAGCACATTCTACCCAGATCACTTGTTCCTCTCTGTGGTTTTACAGCCATTAAAGAGTCCTTGTGGTGTCACATTCATGCTTTATGCATATGGGCTTTATTCCATGATTATAGTTGATTGCCTTTGGTTGAATTTTTGTCTGGCTTTCCTTGAGAAATCTGAGCCTGAATAACATTCTGAGTTTGCTATGTGAGCCTGGCTGGTAATTCAGTGACCGGAATCAAAGTAATTAACAAGGTCATACTAAATTGATTTCACATTTTTCTTTAATTCTCCTTTAGCTCTCAATTAGTCCAGTGAGATAAGCACTTTGAGCTTGGAGCATCAGGGTGTTTGTATTGATAGATAGGCTGGATTGAATGAGAGAGTAGGGCTAAAGAAAGGAATAAAAGACACAGTGAAGAGTGCATATGAGTGAGTGAAAGATGAGGAATGCACTAATGGGAGGGATTGCAGTCACACTAATGCATTCAAAGACTCAAAGAGTTCCCAACAAAGTTGCTGGAAGGATAACGTAGTCTTGCATGTCTCTACAGCTGAACCCCTGTCAGACTAAAGGTATATTAGCCCCAGCCTCACTGTAGAGGCCCTGCCTAACTGGAAATACCAAATAAAAAGAGTTTCTCAGTATAAACAGCAATGCGCCTATAGGTAATCGGTTATTGGGTTCAAAACATTGTATCACCCACCTGTCATATTAAATACATTTTTTCTTTTGTTTTTACAGATTTTTTTAATAGGACTCCTTCCAGTCCACTAACTTGTGTTAGTTAGAGTCAGTAGGATTTGTCTGAGCTGTTTGTAAACGCATCAGGATGTCAAACACCAACGTTTTGGGTTGGTGCAGCAGAACAATGAGAAAAAATGAGGAAATACAGGCGAAGGGCAGGGTCACACACTGCCACACACTTGAGTGGGTAATACGTGATGATTGAAAGGGGCTATATTTATATGAGTCTATACACATTTTTTTAAAGGAAACTGTGGCAGATAATACCTTAAAGGCATGAGGCACTCGGGCTTGGGAGTCCCATAGAGAGAGCGGGCCCTCAAACAATGTGTTGGGTGGAGAAGGGGCCCCTGCGATAGAGTTGTAGGTTGCCACATCAGAAATATGCCTGCATTCAATGACCAACTTCTGTTAAAGTGAAGATTATGTCATTTGATATATGTGTCCTCAAAAAGACAAAACCATCTCCATCCTGGTTTACTTTTTCCCCTTCTGATTTAGTGGTGCTAATGTCATGTTAACTTTGTTTAGATATAGGTTGTAGCAGCAGCAGTCTTAAATTTTTGACACAGGCTGTCTTTGGTTAACAAAACCTTGATGTGTGTCTAAGTACATCGTAGGTCTAAGGATTGTTTTGAATCGATGATCATATATTTCACCACAGTTCTCTTGCAGTTGTGTAGGTTACTTCCATCCTGGACAGCCCAAGATTGCAATGTTTGGCTTCCTTTGAGGAGCTTTGTTCATGTTGTTTTTACCTCCTGTGGCACGTTACTGCTCACCTCTGCCAGCAGCACCTCTCTCACACTCTGTCTGCGTTATACTTCATTTCCTCGGGATGGACTCAGTTTGTCGCCGTGACTCTCTGATATTACTGGAATGTTGACGGAGACAAAGAACAACAAGAAAAAACGATAGAGGCTGATGATAATTATCCTAACTCCAAACCACAGGATAACATCCCTGCTTTCTATCTTTACGTGCGAGTGTCTCACACAGATTGGTGTTGACAGCTAATTTAGGGTTGTGAATGTGCAGAGTCCATCACAACATGGGGTCATAATTCCGTCCCATCCCAAGGGTGACCTAATTTTTCTGTTTGTGCATAGATGTAATTGTATTATCATGTTAATGAATGTATGGTGTCAGTGTTTATATGCCTGCTCTCCACCAAAAAGCAAACATCTGCATGCTCCAGGTTATAATTGCTTTTTTACTGCTCAAGTTTTTCAGGATGTTAAGTCAGTAACTATGGTGATGTATTTGTACATTACTGTGTGTTAATCTCAGATATTTAACCTGCAGCTCAGTGACAAAAGAAGAAAAGAAGAAAAAAGTTCTATAAACCACAACACTGATGTGCAAACAATAAAAAGCCCTCCAAGTATATTTAATTTAAGCTGTCCTGAGGTGAGTTTTGTTTACATCTCACTGTTTTGACAGATACAGATACCAAGTATTGATCTTTAATTGTTTAAAATATTAATATTATATTAACTGCAAAACCAAGTTAAACTTTTTGATATGAAATCAATTGCTTTTTCAGGATTAATAGGTTTTTATCATATCGTGATACAATATATTGTCATAATATTGTGTCGTTGGGCCTGTGGTGATTCTCCCCCATATTGTTTGCAATCATGTTTATGTGCTAGCAGTGAACCATCTGTCTATCATGTCTAACACAGGCTAACTTCAACCAATCAGCTCAACAAACCATATGATGTAGTTGGAGTGTTACCTTGCAAGGCAGCTGGATTCACAAGATCTGTGTAACAAACCATCTGGTGTGTTAGGTCACTACAAGCAGAGACAGTTGGTAAATCAAATTCTTGAGCAAAAACATCTTTTTCTTCAAAAAAAGCTTTCAGTTCTGTTCTTTGTTCTTCTTTCAATGAACAAATAATCTACAGTTCTGATATAACTGATGCTGTCGCAGTATCTATGCTAAACTCTTCAGGAGCCGCTATTGTTAGTTCGAGACGAGTCGCTTTGATGGACACCTCACACTGTTGTCACACCTAAAACCACACATCTAGCTGCCAGTAGTCCCTCACAGGACACTGATTGCCTGCACCACTTTTGATGAGAACACAAATGGATAACTTGAAGCCTGGCAAGATGGATTCTCAGGTGATCTCATGATCTTGTGAATCCAGCTGCCTCTGAAGGAAACCAGAGTGCCACCAGTGGTCAGAAACTTGACAGGGTGCCTTTAAGGGCACTAATGAAAAAGAAACCATTTTGTTATTATTTAAAAAAAAAAAGCTTTAATTGTAGAATTGTATTTTTTGAGAAATAATGTAATGTTATAGATAATAGAGAGAATAATGTAGAGAAATACTGGATTAGTACAGTACTGCCATTTTGTTCAATAAATGCATCCAGGCACTTGATGATTTATCTTGAGGTATCCAAGACACAGTACCTCAGCATGAAAACAAAGACTAGATTGTGATAGTTAGATTGCAACACTAAGAAAACTCTTTTTCTCCCAACTTTGTGTCCAAAGCTGTTATAATGCACTCATTGGCCTATTTATCTAAGCTACAGTACTAAAAAACAAGAATCTGCAAACAATTCTTTACTTCAGTACATAATCTTAACTTTGAAGAAATGTGCCATGGTCATTTATGTCATTTAGACCACTTATAATCTTCACATAGTGTTTCTTAAGCTTTTCTGTCATGCACCATCAATCAATAACAAAACAGCATTTTTTAGACTCAAAAGAGCTTAATATTTCTTACTATATTTATATTGAATTCAAGAGCAAGATAAGCTTTGTGTTTCCTTGACGAGCATCATCTGTTTCTTTTCTTCCCTATCAAACTGGATGTCATTCTGTGTGAATACTGCTGCATCTTTATTGCCTTGCAAGTCCCAGAGCAGCTTTTAACTTACTTACTAAACTTACTTTTCTAAAACTTTTAAACCTCCCCTGCAATTACTCCATATTAAGAACCTTTGCCCTAACACATTAGTTAAAGGAAAGTTTGTGTTCCTGAATGACTACACCTCACAAAACTGAACATTTATCTCCCTGACTGCAGTCTTTCTGCTCTCACTTTGGAGAAACCTCCAACTGGAGCTTGCAACATCTCTCTGCTTATGTGTGTGTGCACACTTTTCTTCTGCAGCTATAGAAAACACTAACAGAGTTTATGTGACCTCTCACCCCCTAACCTTTCTTTTTCTTTGGCTGCACCCTCACACCATCACCCCATCTCCTCCTTACCCCCTCCTCCCCATCTTGTCAGTTCCTTTTGAACAAACACAGATGATTAATCGAGATTTGAGGAAACATGGGAGAGGCATGGTGCTGGCAGTGGGGTGCCAAGTCAAGATGTTGCATGGATGTGTGTGTGTGTGTGTGTGTGTGCTTTAGGGCAGAGGTAGTGGGAGGAAGGTTGACCACAGAGGCCTTAAATGTTTACCAAGGGACCCCAGGAGGCCGGGGCTGAGCCTCCCTCTTTTCTGATTGGCTTAGGGAGCCTTCCTCCGAATCTAGGAGCCTGTAATTGGCCGAAAGGAGGACAGGAATGGGGGAGAAATGTGCACAAGATGGAGATGAAGCTCTAACCTTGCTAGGGCTTTCACAGATGCTTTCACATGAGAGAGGGGGTGGGCTAATGTTAGGGTTAACATGAGGCCACATGTTGGAGTGGAGGGACTGTTTGGCCTTCTTTTACAGTGCAGTACTTTGGTTCCTCAACTGATTAGAGAAAGTTAGAAAAAAGAAGAGGAAGGAAACTGATTTGAAAGTGCTTATTAGAGGGTTGTTAAGCTGAGCTTTTGATCAGGAGAGGAAAATGAGATGTTTTTAGTAATTTTGGAAGGATAGGTTAGGGTCAGAGAGAATCTGAGGACAAATTTGGGCAAGATGTCAAATGCAGAAAATGAGCAGTAATTGTTTGTAAATGGAGCATTTTAGTCAGGCCAGATGAGCCTGCTGCTTTACAGCTCTCTGCCACAAATTCTTGCATTGTATAACTTGGCCTTGTATGGCCTCTGACGCTTGGAATTTATCCACACACACATTTATCCACACACACACACACACACACACACACACACACACACACACACACACACACACACACACACACACACACACACACACAAACAGACAAGCACTTTTGACTTAAAGCTGAGGTAGGGGTATTCTATGGTTGATTGTTGAATCTCTTTCTCGGGTCGTCACAAGCTGATATTTTGAGTTGGAAGCTTGGTTCGAGCCACCTGTGTTAGAGATTCCTTCTGGCTCTGATCAGTTGTTTTCACTTGGACATGATGGATTCTTGCTTATGCCATTAGGAGCATTTGGAGGAGCCATAGGAACCTGATTTGTTTCTAGCAAGTCACCTTTGCTAGCAGCGATGTCGTCCTTGGGCATGGAGACCTTCCTGGTATGCTGTGTGGATTTAGAAGTCATTTTGTCTTTAGCTCTTGAAGGAGCAATTCATAGCAGTATGCATGCAAAAATGAGTATTGCAGTCCAAATAGCAAGTTGGAGCCATAGATGGAATATTAAATAGTCCTATGTAACAAAGTCCAATTTAATATACAGTCTATGGTTGAAGCGAGTTGTTTCCCCTCACCCTCTTTCCCACACTCAGGAAAGCTCAGGCAGGCTGCAGAAACACTTCAGGGAGCGCAAGACATGCACAACTTTGTAAACTGACAATAACACGTGATGACGAGTCCTACACTGTAAGACGTATCCAGAAAACAAAAGTCCACTGCTCTTAAAATACACACTCTATGAGTTAAGTGATTGCCTGTCCTACTGCCTGCCAGACTTCATTAACGTATTGCTCAGTTTAACTGCTATAAACATCTATGCCTTCTGCTAATTATTATTGTTAATTATTACCAATATTATCAGATTATCTATGATATTGTATGACTCATAAACAGACACTCATTCGACAAACATTAAGCATTAATTTTAACTCTAAAAACATGAAATGGGCAAACAAAAAAAGATGTTGTGGCCCATAATGGAAATTTAAAAGGAGATATACTGTTGTCAGAGACGTCTCTACTTTCCTTAACTTCTGACGACATATCATGAGCATTTTATTGTTTAGTACAGTAAATGTATTACACATTTCTTCTTGAATGTTTATATTGATGTAAAATTTGTCACTCAGTGCATCAGGGACATTTGTTACATTGCGAGTTGACCATTTTTACAAACAAGTAGCAAACTTAAAATTTGCAAAGATTTGTTTGTTTTTATGTTTTTTGTGCCTTGTTTTTGTTGTGTGTTTTTGCTGTAGGTGCACTTTACAGAGATTTATGTTTTAATCTGCAGTAAATCTAATCCACAGTAAATGGACCGTTCTTACAGTAAAAAGGTGCCAGTGTTTTCTGTTTTACAAACACTCATATGAACTTTGCCCAGGCATTTTTTTGGCACTAGATCTTGCAATGCTCTATCCGAGCTTGTCAGTCTTGAAAATGTGCCTGAGGTGGCTACACAGTTACTCAGGGGCTGTCACTCTATATGAAAGTAAAAATGCTGGGAAACAATCTTTTGGCTCACTATTTCTAGGCATGGAGCCCAAACCTCTTTTCCCGTAAAACATACAAGAGAATTTGATATGCTGCACAGGTCACTGGCTCGCAGGCTTGAATATGCTCTGTCCTGAGGCTATACCAGAACTGGGGATAATACTGGCAGTGTTGCCCTCAGAAACACAGCCTCCTCATTTGGGGTTGTTGGCTGCTCAGCAAAGTTGTGGAGACACTCAGCTGTAAATAGCCAAGGGTGCGGACAGAAATGTTTGGCCTATATTTAGAGGTTTGAGTTGACTGGTAGGACTTGTCCGCCAACACCAGCTTATAGACCAGGAAGTTTATTCTATATCACAGGCCATACTGTAGAAAAAATGTCCTGGTTGACTGGGGCAATCACCATATTTCTGTGTTAAAGGTTCTGTTGAGAAATTCAAGTCTAGTTTCTAAGGGGAGTCAAGCTCAGGGGAAATATTACTGTGTTTGGTGTGGTACAAATTTTGCCAAGAAGTTTTCCGAGATTGTCCTGTATTTCACCACAGTGTGTGACTACTTGTTAACGTCGAACTGATTTGATTTGGATTTGAGAAATTTGAAGCTGCTATGATTAATATTTTTGTATTAACAATGGACTACATGGCTCAATGTAATTTGAAAGGTGGCACTCATAGTGTTTCCCTAACCTCTATTTTTTTTTTTGGTTTTGAGGCGGGCAACTTTATTGGTTCACTGCTTTCATCTGTCTTGTTTCCAGATGCAACAGACAGCTGATTTGGCAGCTTCTTCCCTACTGTGTACACTACTGGCTGTTTTGGTATTTGTTTTTGGCAGCTTTTCCCCTCTGTGTACACGACCTGCCCAGCACCAAATTGCAGACAAACACGGTAATCGACTAGCTGGTGAACGCAGTGGAGCATTTAGCAGCTAAAGAGGCAGAAGACTTGGTGGAGACCAAAACAGAAATAATAGGACAGTGGATATTGGACTTTCATCAGGTGTTCAGAATAGAGTGCCGCTGACCCAAGTTGGAGAGAGTTCTAACCCAGCCTGACCCAAACTGGCATTCTCAACAGGCATTCTCTGTTTATGTTTATGTCAAAACCCACCCTGAGATGGAGTGTAAGCTGTGTTAGACCTGTCTCGCAATTGTAAGTACCATGGTTACCTGCCTGTTGACCCAGATTACATGTCTGGGCAGTGCACCTTGTAGCTTAAATGAACAAAAGTATTATAGGTAGATTGTTTTAACACACACACAAATTACACGATGTTATTAGCAATTAGAAATACAAAATTTCAATCTTAGCAATGACAGTTGTCAACTTTTCTTCTTCATGAACTCTTGAACTCAACTATAACTGCTAAAGAGTCAGCTATGTCTCTCAAGAGTTGGTGGAGACCGAAACAGAGCTGGGAGGAGAGTTGATATTATTTCTCCTTTGCTAGGCTACATGAATAATTACCTCCTAAAAATCTTTGGTCTCCCTACGTCCATCCTCGCAGCCCTCATTGACACTGCCATCACACGCAAAGCACTCACAATAGCACAACTCAGCTACCCACTGAACTCATTTTTCCCCGTCCTTCTGTCAGGCTGCAGATCTCTGATCAGTCAAAAAGCACACTGCAGTAAAAGCTTTATGCCCCCTGCCATCTCTGCCCTCAACAAACTGCACCACTGACAAATATGGACTCATTTTCTTAGTGACTTTACAGTATACTGTGTTCCCTGTGGCTGTTTTGTGTTGATCCTTAAGTGTGTAACAAATTTCCTTTTTTGGAGGACAATAAATGATCTATCTATCTAAATAACAAAGTTCAGCACTGAACACAAAGCCAATGTGTGCTAATGTTGCTCCCTATCTTCTAGATATTGTCTTAATGTAATTCAGACACTCTTTTTCTGCCATATCAACTTAAATGTTGCTAAAAAAAAATCAGGGTTGTGTTCACAGTTTGTTTCTGACCAAAAAAATCAGTAACTGCAGGTACAGCCAAACATACAGCCTGTTGGTCAGCTGATGTTATTAGCCTGATATTGGTGTAGCACTGTTATATCTGTCTATACTGATGTATATGTTGTCTGATTTTATTTTATTTTTTTTACAGTATGTAATGCAGATTGTTTTTATTGTTTAATTTTTAGTTTTATAGGCAGGATTTTATGTAGATTTTATTTTTTTTCAAAGTTCTAGTTCTTCTATTTGTGTCTTTTTATTTATAGTTTTTTATAATTATTAACAATACCAGTGAAAGTTTGCTGTTTCACTGCTCTGATGTCATTTTGGATTTTTATGAATATTGGCCCATGTATTTTATTTTATTTTTTGCACCCTTATATCAATATTGGCATCAACCCTAAAAATCTAGTATCAGTCTGGCTCTAAATGCAGGTTTAATATTACGTGTGGAGTTACACTGATGCAGTTTTATTAATTACTGCTCATAAACCAGATGACAAATGACAAAATAATTTCAAATGGGTATAAACTCATTTACATTGAGAAGCGTGCTTCATACTTTCAACCTCCAAATGCTGCAGCAACGAACTGACATGATAATTAATTATGCCAGGTTCCGTGTTAGGTTTCACATGTACCAGCTGAAAATAAATGGCACTCAGTTTGTGCTCACAAGCCAGAGAGAAAGGAAAGCGAGAGAAAGAGTGAAGGAGGGAGGGAAGGAGGGTTTTTTTCACATGGGCATGTCATCATGGAGTCCAACTGATAATTATAATCACTGTGTCTCCGTCCCTCTCTCATTCTACCCCCTGTCTCCCTCCCCAGCGTCATGGCTGTCTCGTCGTCCTCCTCTTCCTCCAATCTCCTGCTCCTTGTCCTAATTTCCTCCTTGGATTGGCTGCCCACCCCAGGATCTGCGTTTCTAATGGACTGGGACCACATGACATCATCAGGTAGGTAACTGGTGTTTTCACTTCTTCATGTCCGCACAAATAAGAAGAAGAAATAGATTGATGAGAGACAAATCACTCTTCAGACAGTTTATCAATCTCTCTACATGGATCTCATCAAACATTAACAAATGTGATTCAGGTTCTGTGCACAACATACTGTTGACACTTGCTATCACATCTTATGTCAGACATCAGTTGCAGAATACTGTGTTTGCTCAGATACATGTGGAAATGTTCACTGTTGAGCAAACGCCGCGCTTTCCTGGTTTGGCTTGTCAAACAGACGGATGATCAATAGAGCCAGGGTAAATATATGGCTGTGGCTCTGTCAAAGTCCAGGGACAGGACTATGCAGGATGTTCGGCCAGCTAATCCTGCTGTCAGTGAACCATTTGAAATAATTAGGTGAAAGAATGCTGCGACTGAGAAAACAGGCCAAACTATAACTATATTTCAATCTAATTTACAGCTTGAAGCCCTTCAAGCAGCAGGTGGTCAAGAGAGGAATTTTAAAATTAATTATGCTGTCTTTTACTGCATAATTTCCACAATTGATGCTCAGAGTCCCAGTGACAACACGGATGGAGAATGCTGATTTGGCATCCTCCTCTAATGGCTGAAGAAGCTACTGCAGCTGGAATTGGGTGAAAGTGTGCATCCCTGCAACCTTAGCCAAAAGATTCTTGTTTATTTAAAGTCTACCTGTGCTAGAACAGCACATGATTTAGAGAAATCCTTACAGCCAAGATACAGCAGCTCCACAGAATGGATCAATTTTGCTGTTGACTTTGTCAAAACATGTCTCTAAACTTTTTGAAAAGAAACTGTTGCAGTCTGTCCTTGGTTCTGCTGTGTCTGCATTCCTGGGTTTTACATTATGAGGGATTCTACTTATGGAAGCTGGAAAAGCAACCATTTTCTTAAAAAAAACATTATTCATGGGCGTGGTTCAGTTTGCATAAAGCTAAATGTGAATTGTGAGTTAAATGACAATTGACTTTTATGCATGTTTTTACTTGTGCACACCCTGGTGGTGTGAAAATAATGTTTCTTATCATTAAATTGAAGTGGTGAAATAGCAGAATATGTCCCCGCCCTTGGGACATTGATTGGATAAAATCACACATAAAACAGTGAATTTCTTATTTATTATTTGACTGGTGGCAAAACAATTAATGACTATCATGATAACTGATTGATTAAATCAGTGGTTTTCAAACATTTTGTGCCCAATTTGAGCAAGCCAAAATCTCAAGGCACGCCTATATTCATATCTGTGCAAAATAGCTCCTATAACCTAACCTATGGTGGCAACAAACCAGTCAGAGGCAGAGTTCCCAGAGTGTCGGAGAGGGCCTTTGATGTGTCATACTCTAATAATTCCCACATCCTGGCAACTCAGCGAACAGACAAGCAATGAAAACTGGAGCTCACTACGCTCACAAGTGATTTTTAAAGGAATTTTTTGGGGTGTATAGAATTTGGGGTAAATTGTTGGGGTGAGTTAAAATTAATTCATAACTGTTTGTATACTTGTATATTGAATTAATAATATATGGTTGCCACAAAATCCCATAGCTCATCTGGACTTGCATTATGGCACACTGTTCAGGAAGCACTGACTTTTTTAAAATCTTTTTTTCTTTCTCTTTTTTGATCATCTTGGATCATGGTGAAGCTTCATTCAGTGCCTGTTAAAGGAAAGCTAAATTTGCATGCCATTGATGACACTGAAAACATTTGGCAACACAATAAAAAGTTGTCCTCAAATGTACATTTTGGCAAGTCACTGTCTTACTGGTATATTCTTAGGCACACCTGCTCATTGCCATTAGGAAGTGAGCCAGAGAGCATTAGACAGAGGTCTGAGGAATCTCCAAACAATCTCTTCATGTCTGGCTGCTGCAGCACCTGTTGGCAGAATGGAAAGAATGCATGTTACCTGAAGAAGCAATGGGGGAATTTTGACCATGTGTATATATCTAGACTTGGTACCTGCACATGTCCTCGGCACACAAAAATAATTTCTCTTCACCCTCCATTTTCATTGGTAGTGCTTCTCTGTAATGAGGATCCATTTAAATATCTTGTTTGTGCAGTTATGGAAAGCTTTTACATGACTTAAATGCCATTTCAGTTATTAATAGTATAGCAACGACATTGTAAAATGTATTTCCACTACCTTGTGCAACTTTAATATTCACAGCACATTTGATGTAGCTGACATTTAATGCTTTCTTTTTTTTTTTTTAGCTTTGAGGTTTGACCTTTGAATTTATACAGAGGAATGTATAAATTGAAGGCAAAGACTGTATATCATAATGTGAAAGAAGGAATTGCGATTTACACATTATTCAGTACACATCTTTACTAATAAACAATGACCAATAGGACATTCCCACAATAACACTTCCCACTGGCATCTACTGGAGAATGCCAACTCATCTTGTCCTCTTCTGCCAAGTTAAAACCAAGTCCACAACCCTCTTCTTCCCTGTTTTTTGGGTGGTCTGTTATCCAGTATGCAGCTTTCTAAAATGCACTGATCAGGGAATAAATCAAAGCTTCCCGGCTATTAAATGGAGAAAATAAACGACTCAGTGGGCTGATGTGGTGGAGAAGTTTCAGAACATTGGTTCGATTGCCATGTGCTGTGAACATGCTGTTCTTTCGGCTCTGATGTTTTTAGTGTTGAAATACATTTTGTATTTTCCAAGAGAAAATAGCAGCCAAAATTTTTGATTTTGGTTGTGAATCTGATCAGCCTCTCATGTTTTCTTTTCAAGAGCCTGTTGCTCTACAGTATATCTGCATGAACATATTGTGAGCATTCCTATTTAGATGAAGCAATCATGGTTAATGGCCCTGTTGGCATTCTGATTAGAAATTAATGACTATAATTGGGTTCTGGGTGTGTGTCATAAATTCTTGATTATTGCTCTGCCTTTGCCTTTCGGTCATGGTTTTGTTGCAGCTTGTGTTGGAGAGAGGGGAGAAAGTGGTTTCGCTGATTAATTTGGTGTAAGTGAGAATCAGAACCAGAGAGTTGTGATAAGATACAGTAGTGCCAGTTATGTGATAACGTGTGAAAACTAGAGCGGCTCCATCAGTTACATGATGTGTATAAAGTGGGGGCAGCCAGAGATACATTTATGCTCAAAAATATAAAATGCAACACGTTTGTGTTGAAAAAGATCTAAGATTTCTTCTGTGCACACAAAATGTTTGTTTCTCTCAAATTTTGTTCTCGAGCAATTCGCCTTTGCCACCTGACAGGTGTGGTATGTAAAGATGCTAATTAAATGATGATTATTTCGTCTCTTCCATACACACGTACTTACTTGGCTTGACTCGGTTTGAATCTCCACGTCGGGATTTGCATCTCCATTATAACAAGGATATCCTCTTGTAGGTGTGTATTTAAATTTAAGACGCACTTAGCTGGAGTCAAGTGGATAAACACTTAATTACCTATACATTCTTCACAATAAAAGTCCCTTGTTATTTTGTTATTTAAACTATTTTATTATGAAGAAACAAGCCTGCATCTCTATATGCCACACCTGTCAGGAGGATGGATTATCTTGGCAAAGGAGAGGTGCACACTAACACAGATTTTAACAAATTTGTGAACAAAATTTCAGAGTAATAAGACTTTTGTAAGCACAAAAAACATCTATTGTTTTTATATTTCTGTTGAATATATATTATAGAAATATTGCGATAATATTCAAACAAAAAGGATGATTTTTAAATTTACATTAAAAGTACTAGAGTAATACAGATGTGTTATGTGTCTGCGCTGTATTGTATATCAATTAGTAAACCACACAGAGTTTTGAGCTCTATGTCTTTGCCCTCCGGCTTTTTGGCTTATTGACTTTGTATTCGTGACTTTGCCGTGTTCACAGACTGTAGAGAATGTCTTTATCTCTGTGGGTTTATATTACCTTCCTGATAAGCTCTCAGACAAGCTGCTGATAGGCAGGTGAGGTCAAATCATCAAACACTGACTGGTCCACCTCCTTCAATCGTTAAAATGCTCTCTGGCGTGCGCTGCTGTGGTAATCGAGCCCTGGTCCTCCTCAACAACCGTTAAAACATCTGTAAACAAGAAGCAGCCCCAGATAGCATGAGCAAACACACACAGCCTGTGCCTTTCTCAAGCTCACCACTGCATAAACTCCAATCCTGACACCTGCTTTCTACATGTAAAATGATCTATGTTTGACATTTTATCCACCACTCTTTCTCTCAGACACACCTGATAGGTTAAAGAAACCATTCACTCTTGTTGAGTAGGTGAGTAACTGCAACCATTGTGTTTCTGGTGTTGCTTAAAACCATTTTGTTGTTGCTCTTAGGGATCTAATAGAGCCTTCCTGAAATTCTGCGGGTTCTGCTGTCTCTGCAGGATTTGTATGTCTGTTGTAGAGCCAGCCGCATAACAAGCCCAGAGTAGACGTTTGGAGGTGCTCCTATGTATTTAAAGGCTTACCAGAGTGATTATAGCCAGTGCTAGTCGTTTGTCTTGATCTGTCTTCGCACACACTCACACTTTCTCCTTCTTTCCCTCAACCTTTCCTTAGAGTCTGTGTGTGTGTCTCAGGAGGACGTGCTCCTCAGGTCCATAAATTGATTCTGATGAGTGAGGCTTCTTGGCCACAGAGGTGGTAACCACCACTGGTAAAAGTACAGAGCTTTGGTCCATCTGGCAGTTACATCTGCTTCAAAGACAAGAAGCAGTGGGTGTGTTTGCTTTGAGCAATGAAGTTGGGGCCTTGTGTGGGATATGGTGTCTGAAGTTCAATAGAAAGTTGGAAACTTAAAAGCGGAGGAGAGAAAAATATTTTAGATAGTGGGAGAGAGAGAGAGAACACGTGGTTGTTGAAATGCTCTGTAATGAAAGGTTAGCTGCAAAAAAAGCAGATCCAGCAGCGATGTTTTGCATGTATGAAACATATCAAGGGAGTTTAAAGGCAAAGGTTTATATGCTGCGAGGCAGACTGAGGAGTACTGCAGACAAAGTTATGGAGAGCGAAACGAAACTGAAACTTTCTTAAATGACCAGTGTGTTGGATTTAGTAGCATCTAGAAATGAAGTTGCAGATTGCACCCAACTGAATACCTCCCACCTCATCCTCCCATTTGAAGTGTGTAGGAGAACCTATATGGTAGCTGCAAAACTTGCAAAGAATGCAAACAGCCCTGTCTACAGTCAGCGTTTGGTTTGTTCATTCTGGGCTGCTGTAAAAACATGGCAGTGCAACACGTGGAACTCTGTGGAAGCGTATCAACAATATGTATTGTAGTTTGCTTCATTTGTCAAGACACATCTGGTAAACTAATAAAAATGTGTTATATTGTTGTGACAGCCCTGTCTAACTTGCTGATGTATAGGTGCAGTGAACGGAGACTGTGTTTTCTTATGCATATGAAGGCACCAGAAGTTGCACCAGCCAGCCAGATTTGGTGCACCTGGTCCGAGCATTCCTGGGATATAAATGTCCGGCTCAACTTTGCTCGGCCTCTCTCACATACTTGGACTCCTCCCCACCAGTGTTGGCACATTTTGTGTTTGTTTTCCTTTTGTTTTGTTTTGTCTTACACCTCCTACCTCTGACACACCCACATCTACATCACTGATGTTCCTGACTGACATATTTGCAGGTATTTCTTCAGTTGTTAACTTTATTACAATAAATTTCCCTTCTTTTCTTTCCCACATTTCTCATGGCCTAGGAGCCAGGTTATGACAAATTGAGAGCTTGTCTGGAGTTTGAACCCAGGACCTCTTGCGGAGTTATAACATTATTGTTTATTTAAACAAGCTGTAAACGATTCTGGAGAAAGTTGATTCAAAATCAATTGTTGAATCTAATTCCCTGGTAATTAAACACACTTTGGGTTGGTGGCTTGGACCCAGAGTGTCATTATTTGACTACCTGGGAATGAGACCCAACAATCAACCGTTTTACTGACCTGTGATTGGCCAGAGTCTCTTGTCATATGCTAGGTTTTCTAAGGCTAAGTGGAGGTGCAGATGTCTAGTTTTCTTTCAGACCACTTGAATGCTGAAAGGTTATTATGGATTTTTTCCCAGTGACATCAAAAATAAACTGCCCAACCCAGCTTTGATATCTTCTTTTTATTTTTTATGGGTAACATTTTTCCACATGTGCCCAGCTGGTGCTTATCAGACTAACTTCAGCTTGGGCTCTGCCCTGCAGTGTAGCAGCCAGTTTTCTCTCTCACATTAGCACCTGATTGTGACTGATTGGACTATTTGCTTCTACTGTTCTTAGAAATTTTCTTTCAACATTGTGCCACCATTCTTGGATTGATTACCACAAAGCAAACATATGATATGATTTACCCATCACCTGCTGAGCTAAATCAGACAGATCCTGACACATTTTTCTTGTTATCAATGTAGTTTCTAGATGATTGTTTAAATCACCTCACTATAGACTGAAATTTCTTCATATGTTAGCAGAAGCGTTCTTTAATTCAGGTGGGATGCCTCCACAATAAACGCTGCAGAAAATCCTGCTTCCCTTTTATGAAAGATCATCCCAAAAGCTTAGAAAGAAGTGAAGATAGGGATAAGGAAGTATAAAGGAGAAATTGTTACAATACAAAATGAAAGACTTTGTTAAAGCTTTTAACTTGAGATTGCAAAAACAGACGCTGTCAGACTTTGTGAGTATATGAAAACTAAACCCTGGGAACAAGTTTAATTTTTTTTCATGAGACCAATGGAGAAACCCTCACAGGAGACAGCTATATAGCCGTTTTGACTCATTTCCCACACCTCAGTGTGAGACCACACAGACACCAGCTGAATTTAACATGTTCTTTTGTCCTCTGAGAGAACGTCTGACACCCTGCTGACGTGCAGAGGGTGGCACAGCGCAATAAGCCAGAAAAAAGAGGCAAAAGGAGGAAGGTGAGGAGAGAAAATGTGTGCAGGTGTCCGTGCTATAAGCCAGACACCCCCGCTCATCTTTATTAACTCTCACTTGGACGTAATATGACATAACTAAGCCAATGCTGCGGTCTGTAATGGCATTAGAGGAGATTAACATCATTAGTTCAGGCTAATAAATCGCTGGGACCAGAAAAAGCTGACTGGGTCACTGCCTGGTTAACACACACCAGATTGTGTCTGTGAGACTTCAAAGCTATGAGCACTGATGGGAGTCATGAGGATCAGATGGAGCTAGCGATTGTCGTCCTCCGGTCCCAAACTTTACACATAGGTCCTGTTGTATAACTGGGAGGAAAGGCCGAATGTATTCAAGGAATTGGACAATGGCACTTTGATATTCTTTGTCGGTTTTTGTTTTGAAGGTGTAAGTTCAGTGTGTGTGTCTGTGCACTTCTGTGTGAAACTGCGTGTGCATGTTGGCAGTTATTTATATCACCTATTTACACTCCCTTGTTTGTATCTTGTTGCAGTATCTCACCTTTCTCCCCCTCTCTTCTGGCCCACTTCTTGGCCCCTCTGGCTCTCTCAAATGCCACATGGCCTCCTGACTCGACATTTAACCTCTACTACTAAGCTCACTTTGGAGGTTTTAATTTTCTTTTCCTCCAAAACAATATAACGCCTGTGTATAACTATAAAAGAATAATAATAAAAGAAGAAGTAGAATTTTTGTCCCTCTCCTTTTCCCATCTTTTCTCCCTCTTCTCATCTGCTCATTCTTTCTTCTTCTCATCATCCAAGACACATTCCCTGTGGAAGACAAACGATGCTGTCTGCTGCACACACACGTTAACACATCCACTGGTGTGTGTTACAGAAAAGTGCATGAGTGTGTGTGTGTATGGGCTGTGGAGCAGGGACATAATGTAGGACTTGGCATGTGCAGACTGACAGGCACTTTTACTCTTAGCACAGCGTCAGTGTGTGCTGCCAGTTTCTCCATCTGGTTAACAGAAACACACACAGAAAGAAGGTGCTGCAGAAAGCGATGTGGATCATCTGGCATGGGTGCGGCAATGGCTGTCAGAAGTCCGTGCTGCACAGTAGTATAATATAAGTTTCCCTGACTAAGTATAGAGCAGGTGAATACTAGACATTGCAGCAGTAAAACCTGAACTAGTGGTTTAAAAGTTGTTAGGTTACCAATTTACAATAAGACTCCTGTCAAAAATGATTTATAAATGGATGATATTAGGTTATTAATAAGGTTGTAAACACTTTATAAATCATTAAACAATAGTGAAGTCATTAATAAATTAACTGACTAAATATATGTTAATCAGTAATCAATCAATAGTCTAGAAATATCAGTAGTTTTGCCTCATTTGACATTGTTTTGTTTGGCGGGGCCATTTATTGAATAAGGAAACTTAAACTTAAAATAAGAGAAAAAAAACTAGAAAAAATGGAAAAGATAAAGAGAAAACATGCCTTTTGTATCGTTTGAATTATTAATGATCAATCAATTAATTGATGGTTAGCATTTTCAGCTATTGGTTAAGAAAAAACACAATTTTGCAAAATTTGCAACCCTAATAAACAAGTTGTAACACAGTTTCCATAATTCAATTTGAGCTCACTATTTGGCAAGATCCATTTCCAACTTACAGCTAATTAACCTTACTAATGAGTTATTACCTTTAATAATTGGCAAAGTATGAAATATGTACATCACCATTTATTAATGTCTTAACTACCATTTATTGTTAAACTGAAAGGGAGCTTCATCGTAAAGTGTAAAATTGTACATGCTGAAAATATCAAGGTAAACAATATTGCCTTAGTCTTGGTGTATAAATCTGCTAATTTGATATGTTAATTTGATGCCAAATTAAACTTTTTGACCATTAAAATGCTGACGGTG